>BMAV01025644.1:93647-153839 GCA_019973955.1 Trichonephila inaurata madagascariensis | reverse complement strand
ATGAATTGTTGGATATTGGTTTATTATATAATTATGAGTAAAAAAAATATTAAAGTATCATCACGAAAGAAAGCAATTATAGTTCTTAGATGAAAATATATAGTAAATATATATATAGTATAATAAAACAAAATAAAATCCAAATTATAATTTATACAAAGCTAAGAATGGAGGAAAATTAGTGAAATAGAGCTAAGCTTGCTTTACAGGATCCAATCTTCCTCATCGGCAGAAAATTTTGACATAATAGTGCAATAGAAAGTGAAGAAAAAACTTATAAAGAATAATGAAACCCAGCTTAATAATAGAACATGTAAGTGAAATGATAATTTATAAAAAATAAATTGAAATTGATGACTATTGTAAAATTGTACAATGTTACATATTGAAACAAACTATAAACATTTATATATATAAGATTTTTTCTCTCTTTGGAGTACTTACATCATATTTGGGGAAAAAGGGGAATTCAGCTTAAGCCCATTTAAAATCAAGTTCCATAATGTCATATTTACTGAAAGACGGTACATGTTAATTAATTCTATTTCATTATTTTTTTGTTTTTCTATGCATGTGCCTAACATAAATATATGCCCTATTTTGTTTCCTGATTCTGATTTTGTTAAACTCTCCCATATGCAGTTAATAATAAACTGAGAGAATAATTAATGAGTTTTCTCTTAAGATCAGGAATTTTAACTAATTTTTTTGCTATTTTTAAGAATATATTAACCAATTAAAAATAAAGTATTAACATGTGGAATTTTCAGAGTGTGTTTTATCACTGGCCTATATAGTACATAAATTAACAAAGTTAGAAAAAATTTGCGAGAAGCTAGCACGCACTTATATTAACTTTGCAATCTGAACTTTTACTTATTAAAATTCCCAATAGATCACACAGTTATTTTAAATGTTAAATATTAATTATTTGAGATGATATCACAAATTATTATATTTCCTGTAATAGTTCAATCTATCGTATCTAGAATTTTTGAAGGGCAACAAAAGGAAAGTGTTCCTTCCAAATATTGATTATTTTAAGGATCAATGCTATTAAAGTAAAAAAATTAATCTAACTTTTTAATAATTATCTAAATTTTTTTATATTACTTGAAGTATATTATAATGTAGTACATTTGCGTTTGTATGTTCACGAGCTTAATTTACCTTGGATTTCCAAGTAAAATGTTTTCATGATCTAATTGAGTTTTTAAAAAGAAAAAAAAATTGAAATATATTTTAATTAGATAATTTATTTAAATAATCAAAACATGTTCGAAAAGAATATATTAAATCAAAATATGATGACCTAAATGTTTAATTTCATTTCGTATTCTGTAAATATAGCTGATTAATGCACTTAGTTAAAAATACGTTTGAAATACTAATGCAGGACTAAAATTACAATTAATCTGTCAAAAGTACGTTTGTGCTATTTTAAACTTTCCTAATGAAATATAATTTATGACCTTACATTTACTTTATTGAATATTAAAAACGAAAAATATGTAATGAATTAATAGTTCCTTTATTTGTTTATTATACAAAACACTAATTTTTCCTTTTTTTTCTTGTGCTGAAAAAACAATTGTTTACCTTAACCAGTATATCTGCCAGTTTTCTTTATTGGAAATGAAACATAAAAATAATATTCAAAGAAGAATTTGACCTAAAACTGTGTCTTTACATTATGGTAATTTAATCAATAAAATTTTCTCGCAGTAGAATAACTTTGAAAGAAATCCATGGATTAAATTATTTCAATTTATAATGCACATTAATAAAGAAAATGAGTGGTTAGTATACTTAACCTAAAAATTCGTGTCTCCAATAAAATTACAATTCATAATTGTATTCCAAATCTCTGATTCTTCATATTTAGTTTTAGTGAAGTGAGATGCCCAATACGTGAGCACATTCAAAACATGCTATTAGACATAGTACTAGAAGAACTCATAATTATGAAATTAATAGACTAAAAGGAAAAAAAAAAGTTTGTGTGGAAAAAAGTAAATTTATTCCTGTAATTTTTTTATCTTACCATAATCTTTGTGTAAGAAACTTCAAAATTCTTTAAAATTCAAAACGTATTTTGTAAGCTAAACCACTAAATCCATGTGAATGATTATCGATGATAAATATCTTTTTAAACCATCAACTGATGTTAAAACAAATCTTATTTTCACTAGATGATTTCAGTTCTTCAATAATCCAGTAATTATCAGGTCAGAAATAAGACTTCTTTTAAAATCCCCCGGTAAAAATATTTTGATTGTTGATTTCATCATTGTCTAAAATTAGAATTTCTTTCTATTTTTTCTCATTATATTCTTTATCTATTATATTTTCTTGACGTAATTTGATTACGATTAAGAGTTCTTTCAAATTCTGAAGTATCAATCGCTTAAACAGATTTCAGAATTTGTCTTTCACTTTTTATGTGCTTAAAAATATTGCGAATCAGAAAAATCCTACATACGTAATCATTATAAGAGATTTATCTTTCTAATTATGATGTTCTTAAATTTAATTTCACAATAGTTGATTTAAAAAAATTTCTCGGTTATTTATTTTCTGTTTTATTACCTATAAAGAGCAGAAGAATTTTACAATTAAAAAAAAATTGTTTTCCTTCCCTATTTACAATTTTTTATTTATTTATTTTAAAGAAAAATTAATATCTGAGAATATATTCAAAATTACATATTATATACAGTGGGCCACAAAAGTGTTCACACACTTGCAACTTCTTATAAAATTTAATGTTTTTGACTAATAAAAATAATATATTGTAATTGTAACTTTTTAATGATATCTGCAACTTGTTCTAAATAGAATGACATAATATATTTTTTTTTAAAATAGTATAACTATTTTTTTAAAAAATTAATAATCAAAAAGCTACTAAAAAATTACGCCACAAAAGTCTTCGTACATTTAACAAAAATCTCACCTTAGCTTTAAATAGTGTATTTCTTTCTTAATTTAGTAGTATATTTTTGTGTCCACAAGAACTTTTAAACGTCTTAGTATAGATTTAAACAGTTTTTTTGTAATTTCTCTATCGATTTTCCTCCATTCTTCAGTGATTATTGTTTTTACTTCACCTTTTGTGTTTAGTTGTCATATTTTTTTTACATCAAAATCTCACCATATATGTTCTACTGGGCTAAATAAAGTGATTGAGGAGGTGTTTTCATAATTTGGGGACAGTTATAGAGACACCAGTGGCGTACATTGAGAGCAGTGCGCTTGGTGTCATTACCCTGTTAAAATAAAGTAGTTTCCAATATCCAACTTTTGGGCGGATAATTTAAAATTTCTCTTTAAAATATTTAAATAGAGCTCATGATTCACAATACCATAAAAAAATACCAAATTACTTAATTCTGAGGCCAATTTACACCCTCACGCCAGAACACCTTCACTTCAATGCTGAAGCATGGAGGTGGAGGAGTTCTTGTTTCACATAAAGTATCGGGATTAAACTCCTTATTTTTTCATTTACAAGCTATTATAGGCCCATCGGAACCAAAAATGTTGAATTATCTGCCACTCCAATCAATTTACTGTCAATTTTGAATTTTCTGAAACTTAATCCCAAGAATCTAGTTGGATCAATAAAACATGGAGGTGGAAGTGTTTTTGCGTGGGGGTGTAAATCGGTCACAAAATTAGATAAGTTGGTATTTTTTGTTGATATTGTGAATCATGAGTTCTATTTAAATATTTTAAAGAGAAATTCTAAATTACCCGCCCAAAATTTGGATATTGGAAACGACATTTTTTAACAGGGTAATGACGCCAAGCCCACTGCTCTTAATGTATACTTCACTGGTGTCTCTAAAACTGACCTCAAATTATGAAAACACCTCCTCAATCACTTTATTTATCCCAGTAGAACATATTTGGTGAGACTTTGATGTAAAAAAAAAGAAAACATGACAAATAAAAACAACATGTGAAGTAAAAACAATAATCACAGAAGAATGGAGGAAAATCGATGCAGAAATTACAAACAAACTGATTAAATCTATACCAAGACGCTTAAAAGTTGTTGTGAACACTAAAAGATATCCTACTAAGTACTAAATTAAGAAAGAAATACAATATTTAAAGCTAAGTTCAGATTTTTGTTAAGTGTACGAAGACTTTTGTGGCGTAATTTTTTAGTAGTTTTTTGATTATTAATTTTTAAAAAAAATAGATATACTATTTTAAAAAAAATAATTATGTCATTCCATTAATCACAAGTTGCAAATATAAAAAAAATTACAATTACAATATATTAATTTTTATTAGTCGAAAGCATTAAATTTTATAAGAAATTGCAAGCATACGAATGCTGTATATATTCACTTTTCTTTGATTTAAAAATAATAATAATTCCTGTTGAAAAAAGTAGCGTAATGCAATGACAGAATATTAAATAGAAATAGAGCTTCTGTTCCAATGAAAAACGTTCCGATATCCTTTTCTTTGGAGTTCATAATTGATTGCTAGGTATTTTTGCTCTAAGAAAACTATTTACTTGTGAGTAGTGCACTGATTCACATTCATTGCTTAAAATGCTTCTTTTTCTAAAACTATTTTTTATTCAAATGTTTTTGAAATTATTCAAGGCAAGAAATTTAAATTTAAGGTAATATTTTAACATTTTTATTTAAATAGCAATATTTTTCAAAGATATCACCTACACTTTAAAAGTCCTACTCATTGTGAATAGTAATAGCCAAAGTCCCTCGTATGATATAAAAGATCTCTAAATGAATGGTAGTATCTCGAAAGTATACAAAATTTAAATACGAATTAAGTTCAACCAGCGTCAACTGTGCATTACAATTCTTTTCTCCGACTGAAAAAAAAACATAATTCGAATAATATAAAAGAGGCAACTTAAGCAACATAACTTTAAAAACAGGCGATTATATATCGGCAAATAAATTAAGTAATAAGATAAATTAGAATTACATGAATTATAGAATAAAAGCAGATGATAATAATATGGAATAGAGAATTTTAAATCATATTTTTTACAATTTTTTTTATTTTTTAAGCATTAAATGGGCTCAATTCATGTGACATCATAGTCACATGATAGTGAAAGCCACTTGATTCTAGCCAATCAATTCAAAAACTCATGCGACGTCATAGTCGCACAATAAAAACTATATAGTGTTTCCAGCTAATCAGTTCACGCGCTCCGGTGTTGCCAAGTTTTGCTCTTCGCAGAAACTTTCTCTTAAAATGTACACATGTATACAAAATGAATTTTATTTAAAAGTATAAACATAAAATATGATTTTTTTTAATTTAAAAAATTCTTTTTGAGAAGAAATTTTTTTCCCCTTATACTTAAACATCTTTACCCAAATATGAAATTTGAAATTTTATCTGGATTTTACAAACGGAACAACAAGTAAATTGAGGTTGATTCATGTGACGTCATAGTCACATGATAGGGAAAGCCACGTGATTCTAGCCAATTAATTCAAAAACTCATGTGACGCCATAGTCACACGATAAAAGCTAACTTGTGTTTCCAGCTAATCAGTTCACGTACTCCGGTGTTGCCAAGTTTTGCTCTTTGCAGAAACTTTCTCTTAACAAGTACATATGTATACAAAATGCATTTTATTTAAAAGTATAAGCATAAAATGCGACTTTTTTTAATTTAAAAAAATCTTTTTGAAGAAATTTTTTCTTTAACATTTAAACATCGTTGCCCAAATATGAAATTTGAAATATTATCTGAGTTTTTCAAATAGAACAAGTACAAGGGGCTTGATTCATGAAGTCACATGATAAAAACAAACACGTGTTTTCCATTGAATTCAAAACAAACATTAAACTAATTGTACTTGTTCTATTTGTAAAACTCAGATAAAATTTCAAATTTAATATTTGGGTAAAGATGTTTAAATGTTGGGGAAAAAAATTTCTTCAAAAAGATTTTTTTTAAATTAAAAAAAAATCACATTTTATGTTTATACTTTTAAATAAAATGCATTTTGCATATATACTTTTTAAGAGAAAGTTTCTTCAAAGAGCAAAACTTGGCAACACCGGAGCGTGTGAACTGATTAGTTGGAAACACAAGATAGTTTTTATCGTGTGACTATGACGTCACATGATTTTTTGAATTGATTGGATAGAATCATGTGGCTTTCACCATCATGTGACTATGACGTCACATAAATCAACCTCATTAGTTTAATATTGGTTTTGAATTCAATGGAAAACACGTGTTTGTTTTTATCATGTGACTTCATGAATCAAGCCCATTAGTTTAATGTTTGTTTTTATCATGTGACTTCATGAATTGAGCCCATTAAAAGTAGTTAAAAATAAACAAAAAAAAATTGAAGTAAAATGAAATATGAAATACTTATATTCTAATTATGTATACCATAGTTTCAAAGCCAATGCTTTAAAAATTACCAGAATGAAAATTCTTTAAAGAAGTGTTTTGATTAGCTTTCTTTATTTCATGGACATAAAATTTGTCATAATTTTATATTCAGATGTATATTAAAGCTATTTTATTCATTTATGTTTGAAACACTTTGTATTTGTGTCGAAATCCCGTGGAGAACTTAGCAATGGCTTTTAAATGAAAATCTACAGATTTAGGAGTTAACGAAGCAATAAATCTTATTTCTAAAATGAATTTATGAAGCTTATAAACTTTTAATAAAGGGGAAAGGAAAGGACAAGAAAATGAGAATTTCTGGCAATAAAGCAGAAAGGGGTTTAAATAGACGACGACGTTGAAATCAATAACTGCATATCACATTCCAATTTCGAAAAGAAGTCCTTACCTTTAATTTATTATCCATGCGGTGCCTGTTAGAGAAAAGTTATAAAAATATATGATTGAATGTCATGATGTAATGATCTTAAAAGTATGATATATCTTTCGATTCATGAAATATAAATGATACTAACATAAAAAAAATTCTTCAATTGAAACTTAGAGCTTCCAGAAAATATTATTCTTACATAACTACTGTATTTTATGAAGTACTATACATGAAAATGTATTTGGAAAAACTAGCGCGAATCTAAAAACTCCATGGCTTAGAGGAACAGAAATATAGTTTCTTTGAAGTTAATTGAGTTATTACATTGAAATTTGTGCTAAATAAATAAAAAAAAAAAAGTGAACTTGTTAAATGTTTTCGAGGACTCCTATAAGAATAGCGTTTATTCGGAATCCAAATTGTTCGTAGAAGTAGCGATACATATTCGATAAACATAAATTAAAGCAATACATTAAAGAAATTGTTTTATTTTGTTAATAAATACATTTTTAATCAGTTTAGTTTTCAGACAGGAACATAAGATAAATTTAATCATGAAACATTATTTTGATTGAAATTATTCTGAATATCGAGAAAACCATGAATTTAACTTTAAATTAGAAATTAAACAGTTTAATTTTGGAATAAAAGCGATGAAACATTCTGGAATACTTTAGTAAAATGTATTGTACTTCAATGGGGATATAAAAACTTTAATCTTATGTTTGTTTTATTAAAAAAACAAGTTATAATTTCATAGCCTAATTTTTTTTATTAAATATTAAAAAGAAATTTTATAATTTAAAATGAAATTTTTTACTGAAAACCATACATTGCTATACTATTTATACTATTCAGAGTTGCTGCAATTTATATTATGCATTTAATATTTTCAAATATATTTCTATTCTTCTCCTGCTATGTATCTTGAAAACTTGCTTTAGAACCATGCCATAGAAAAACTGTTGCATGGTTTAGTTTCAATACTTTACCCAACTTCAGTCTCATGGCAGAAAGCTTTGAATAGCATAGCATTTATGTATTTAAACTTTTTTTCAATCATTCGAGTATTCCACAATATTTCCTTTTACAAAAGATGGATTATTTACATTTCTATTTTGTGTATTTCGTCTGGAAAATATAGTTTTGATTACGATATTCCCTTCTGCATATGATTTATGTCTGCATATGATTTTTGTCTTATAATACAATGTTGCTGAATATTTTCGTATGGTACTAATAAAATGACCAATATTTTAAATTGATTATTAAAATATGTAGAATTTTTATGCTTTTGATTATTCGTGACAAAATTAAATAAATAATGATTTTTTTAATAATCATAAAATTTAAGAATGTATGAAATAATATAATTGAAAAATAATAGGGTAAGAACATTTATGTAGCTCGTAAGAGTATTAACTTTATAAAACTTAGAGATATATAAGACATTATAGAATACTTTCTTGTGTTTAAAATGTTTCAAAATAGAAAATAAAACAGAAATGAAGAATTTTTTGGATTTTTAAATTATACAATTTGTTCATATGTACTTATTAATTATAAATTTTAAACAAGTTATAAAATCTTTGCTATAAGTGCCATAATAAGTGAATCATTAGAATTAAAATACCGCGTCTTATGTTTGATAAATAATTACACATTACAAAATTTAACTCTAAATCCAACCAATAGAAATTATAACACAGCCTTGACTTTTTGAAATTATGCCCATTGATAAGTGCTCAATTAAAACAAATAACTTTGATAACTGCTTACAAAAAGGCAAGAGAGTACGCAATTGTCAAAAAAAGAAATTCATATGGTATAATTCCTAGAAATATATTTTTATAAAAAAACTTATCATCACGCGTATCTGTTATTCATATAATTTTATTATTATGTTAATAAATGAGTACTCAAAATCATGATAACTTCTAATTGTACTGTAAATTAACAAATAACTAGTAAGTACTGTAATAAATAAGTACTGTAATTCTAAACAAAGACATGGAGAATAGAGAGAAAGTTGTAGCATTGAATGGAAAATCAAACTCTTTGAACTTTCTTACGCTTAACAACAGGGTCCTTAATTTGGTTCGCCTGGAAAACCTTTTGTTTTAACGTTGATCCAAAAATAGAATACTATCTAAAACTTCAACAAGATGTGGAGGTTTGCTTCTGTGGTAACAAGAGTTATTATACTGGTGGAAAAAAATCCCGACACCAAGAAAGATTTGTATTAGATCAGGGTTGCCTTAAATATTTGCTGTAAAGTTCGTGAGGGTTATTTGTCGGTGAAATTTGACGTATTGAGTTGATGTTAGCCAATAATGCCTTTAAGAGGACGAAGAAGCCATTATCAACAGCTCAACGAGTTTGAACGAGTTCGTGTAAAAGAGCTACGAGAAGCTGGAATTTTCTTCCCACGATATTGCAGAAAGACTAGGTCGGAATGTATCCACTGGGCATGATTATTGATAGCAGTGGTCAAAAATGGTACTGACTCGAGAAGATCGGGTTCCGGGTGGCCACGTGGCACTACTGAGAGGAAAGACCGCCGTATTCGGCATACGATTGTGACGCATGGTATTGCGTCTGCGGCAGAAATTCGAGCTGCAGTTGGTACTACAGTGATGATAAAACAAATCGTTAGAAATCGGTTACTTTAAGTACAGCTCCGAGACTCAGGTGTCATGTAGCATGTATTCCACTGACTCCAAACCAATGCCGTTTGCGACGCTAGTGGTGTCAAGCCAGAGCTCATTGGATGACGGAATAGAGATCTGTTGTGTTTTCTGATGAAGTAGGTTCTACCTTGGTGTCAATGATGGCTGTGTGTTGGTCAGAAGGGGTCAGAAGAACACCTGCAACTAAACTATGTGTGGCCTAAACATACTAGGCCTACACCTGGTCTGAGGAGTAACTTCTTATGACAGCAGGAGCACTCTCTTGATTTTCTCAAACACACTGACTGCAAATTTGTATATTAGTCTGATAATTTAACTTAATAGTACTGCCCTTCATTACAAGATTTCAAGGGGAGTTTTCTAACAGGATAACGCTCCTCCACACACCACTGTTGCAACGCAAAGTGCTCTACAGAGAGTTAACATGTTACCTTGGCCTACGAGACCCCCATATCTGTCTTCAATTGAGCACGTATGGGATATCACTGGACGACAATTCCAGCATCCTCCACAGCCAGCACTGGCAGTCCTAGTATTAACACAACAAGTACAAGAAGCATAGAACACCATGCCATAAAGAGACCTTCGGCACCTGTATGGTACAATGCCTGTACGCTTGCAGAGCTGCATTCAGAATTCTGGAGGTTGCACTGGGTTTTGATGTAACAGTATTTCGTATTTGAAATTTATTTTCTTGAGCTTAAGTTAACCTGTGATCCTGAAAATTTAATCAACTAAACATGTTAACTAGACAATTGCATTATTCAAACTTCATTACTCGACAGTAATTTTTTCTTGGTGTTGGGAATTTTTTTCCATCAGTGCGTAAAGAATTGATTGGTTAGCTTTTTCTACAAAAAAAAGTGTATGATGTAAAATATTTTGGGGTGCTGCTCATCTTTTAAAGAGCAATCACAATAGCCCAGTGTTTATGGACGCGATTTTGCAGTCGACAATTCCTGTTTGCAGGTTTAAGTCCTAGTGCGATTGAATACTAACTTTGTTGAGCGAATGATGTACGTTCAACTTGTGGAGGCTCAAAGTGCACTCGTCGGCGATGTGTAGTAGTTTCGAAAGAGAGTGCCAGATCTGATGTCTTCCACGAACCTTGACCGTAGTTCAAAATTACGAAATTTGTTTCCAATAATCCTCGTGTTGGTTCAGAGTGCGAGATAAATTTCAAAAATCAAAACAAATCCTCTTCAAAAGAAACCATTACTGAACGAAAATCTCTATTATATCCAATTACAGTGGACGTAATAGATCTCATTACTAAGGAAAGATATTTTGATTATTCTCATCGCTTAAGTAAATGTGTTTACAATGAGCAAATGGTGACGAATTAATAATTAACATTACTTTTTTAATACTTTTAACATTAAGTTTCTTATTAACTTCTTAATGCTACGCAAACGCATTTAGATTTTTCTTTTAGTTATTCTCAGTCTCTTTAGTTATTATTGTGTGTGTCGCTCGAGAAATACAGTATTCAAAATACTTGAGTTAAAAACCTAGCATTATATTAAGTATAACAATAAAGAATACAAATCCTCATCTAAAATATCTCATATATCCATGCATACAATTTTTTTACAAAATAATATGAACAGAAAAAGGTGAAATATACTTAAAATAGTTACAAATGCACACAAAAAATAGGACAACCTTAATAATTTACTGAATTCATATCGCATCACACGGCTAGTTATTGTCCAAAAACTATTTTGTTATTATCCACATCGGGACTTTTGATTAACCAATTTCTCATTTTAAACTAGCTGAAATTTCAATTTTCATAATATTCTGCAATTTTTTTTTCTATACATTTTTTTTATAAAAAAAAAAAAAATACATCCTTTTTTTTAAATTATTAGTTCACACATACGACGATTGTAAATATTCTACCGAACTTATTTCAAATAACAGATGAACAAACCTTCTTCCAATTCTAAAAACAGAAAAAATGCTAAAAAGTAATGGTATTATTAAAAATAGTATTTTTTTAAAAAATCTTTTCACATCCCAGTAAGCTCCTTAATTTAAAAGCTCAAGGAAATGCCTATAATGCTTCTAGAAATATTCGCTGTTAAATTTTCGATAGGAAAATACCGGCTTAAGTAACTCTCCATATTATTACGAGGGTGGATAAAAAAAAGGGTACAAGTCGAATAAAAAAATATTTATTAACAATAGATAGAAAATACAACAGAAAATTAAGAGACATACGTGCTTATCACTTTTCGACATTATCACCAAGTCTATTTAGGCATTTATCAGAACGCAGAACCAACTTGCTTAACCCGTCTTGGTAGAAATCAGCTTCCTGTCCACTGAGGTAGGTCTAGGCGGATGCTGGCGCAGTACTGTCTTGGAATATCGCAGCGCATCAGAAACGATATGCTGTACGTTACCATAGCTCAGTTCCAGCTCTGACGAGATTTCATGCAGAGTTACCCGTTGACCATTTTGAATCATTTCTTCAATTCATGCCGAGATGATTTCTGTCGTTGAAGAACTTGGTCGGTCGTTCCCTGTCATATTGTGGTTTCAGACATCCTGTCTACCTGATTGAAACGAGTGACACTGTTCTGCTACATGTTGTCTGCTCATTGTAGATGCGGACACGTTCCTTGCCCATAAAAATTGAACCACGGCTCGCACTTCAAAACGAGACCAATTTCCTTAGAGTCTTGCCATTTCAATTGTCCTGAACCGTCTGGGAAATTTCACTACCAACCCGTAAATCAGCTGTATGACAAGTAACGCCGTTTGTCTCCACGCTTTGGAAACAAAATTTCTCCTCATTATGTAGTTTTCAAATTATGTGGCTTGTAAAATTTTTTTGGGATCCACCTACGTATAACTTTAAAGAATAGATTCATTTATCACGTGGTAGAAATGCTACTTTTCGTTTCCTCATCCGACTTTAAAAGTTTTTTCAAATATCTCTAAACATGATCAAATAGTATGAAATTTGGAAAATAGATTATTTTGACCTGTGGTTTTTCAGAGTTGAGAAATGCTATTTCCTAGGGAGATACGTTGGTGTAGGGGTGGCAGGAAAAGTTCAAAGAAAATGTAAAATAAGTTATTTAAAGTTCGGAGTCCACTGATTTAGAGAATTCTTTCTTAGTTTTATCCAGCTCTGGCAAGAATTAGGAAATTTATTAAAAGTATTTTCTGACCACTGGAACAAAATAAGGTCTTTTTTCGGCAAAATTATGAGTGCAATATATTCTCTTCCTTTTCTGGAGCTGTATCAGCAATTCTAATGATGGTATAGAATTCCTAGAAAGGTAGTAATTACAATATTGAGATGTTTATTTTCTTAGATGAATTAAAGTAGAGTCGGTAAGACCGTAAATCGAAAGAAATAAAAAGAAATCATATTGCATTCTTTACAAAAAATAATATGAATAAATTTATTATGTGTAAAAAAAATTAAACTAGTAAATTTTGACCTTTTTGTTACTTTTGAAGAAAATAATATCAAGCAGTATACTTGTAACTCTTATGCTGAGATTGTATATTTTTATCACACAGGAACAGCTGTGGCCATGAAAGTTCAGTTGGAGATAGGGTATATGGGAGATATCGATACAAAGAAAATGGTAAGAGATTACTTTTTTTTTGTTTATTTAGTGATAGTGAAAGAAAATAAATTTTGTTGAAGAACTTTTTTATGCTTTTGCCCTTAATACAAAATAGTTTTTACTTTCAATAAACTTACAAGTCTTACCGATTTAAATTTTAATAAAGAATTATTTTCTAGTATAAAACAATGTAATTGAAAATCAGCTTTGAGAGGACAAAAAAAAACAACCAGTGTTCGTTATTTCATTTATGCTTTGAATAATATACACACAGTTACTCTTTTATATCAAAACTAAACATAATGTAAGGTGATTTTATATTTTTAAATTTAATAATTTGAAAATGAAAAAAAATAAGGAATTAAAATAAAAGGAACAGTTTCGTTTCAAAAATATCTTTTCCATTAGAGTTTTAACGACGCAAATAAATGTTAGAAACAATAACTGAGTTTTGGAAAATTTAATTTATTTTCATACTTTTTACAGATTTTCTACATAATGCATTAAGTATTAAAAAGTTCAGACCATATAATTAATTTAAACAAATATAGATGTAATCAGCTGACTGAAGTAAGTTTGATAGCATTATGATAAGAAATGGAAATCTTTCAAGACTTATCCTGTTCTTTAACTTATTATTATTATTTCTTACAACCTTAAGATTTAATATTTTTTGTTGCTAAAGTTGTCACTTAAAATATTTTTATGGATGTAAGAGCAATAAAATATTAATTATTACACTATTTTTTTAGATTTACATATATCGGTATCAATATTTTTTTAATCTTATTTAAAATCTATATAATTCGTATATACTTATTCTCTTTTGAAGTACAGTCAAATACATTCAATAACAAATAAGGCTATGACAAAAAGAATCAAAATTATTTCATTAAATCATTTATTTTTATAAAATAAATAAATAATATGAAGGGTAATTTTTATTTGTTACTTTCACAGAAACTACAGATATATTTATTCCGTATAATAATTAGAAATATGTAAATAGCAAAATTTATTATGTAAAAACTAAATCTAACAAGTATTTAACAATTTAATCAATAAATTTCACGTATCAAATGTTTTAAAATAAATACTTGTGTAGAAAATAATAGTAATCTCTCCCAAAAATAAAAGTTATCTGAAATAAGGAAGATTATTTCGTGGAGTAAAAAAAAAAAACTTATTAAAGGGCAGATTATAGTAAGATTTATAAAAAAAAACATTTTTAATACTAATCAAAAGTACCAGACAATTATGAGAAAACTTTCATATAATTTAATTTGCATCAATCTAGCTCGTTTTGTCCTGACTTTCTTCACATAGAAGGTATTTGAGTGCTGCCCTGACCAGTTTTCCAAATTTGTCACATTAAGAACATATTGCCAATAAACTGAAATGTCATCATACTCGCTAGCTACTATGGTCATTCAACTCTAGCAAGTACTTGAAGGCACATGGGATGATATAGTTGTACCTGACTTATGTTACCCAAGTTTAGTTCGGATCTATGTCCAACCAGAAGAAAACTGTTGTTAAGGTCATAAGTTGACAGTGGTGGATAGTGAATTATATACGTTGAGCATCCCCAAACACTTGTAAATTTAATCATGACTTCTTTCCATTGTACTGTATGTGTACAATACACTAGAGTATTATAATTGTTTTTCTTCCTGATATAGTATTTTTAATTACTAGCATTGTAGCCTTATTCTGATTAATTTAGATTCATGTGATGATTTAATTCACAAACTCTCTTTGTTTCAAAAGTCTAATATAAGTAAATCTCGAGTTGATATAAGTAAGAATAATTTGATTTATAATAGTGGATAAAACATATACGAGTTGCAATCAAATTGTTCATGGAAATCAAAATTTTCAACATAATCTGGTATTTCCACCATAGAAAGAAATGTAATTTATCTCTCCTGCTTATAATATACAGCTTTACCACTCACAATAATAATCTCTGTCGCTCATTGTATCTCTTTCCTCCACTTCATCAAGAAAATCCTATACATAGTATCAGGAAATGTGGTTCACTTAATTTTTTTAGCGTATTTGCAATAACATCTTGAGAAAATCAGCATGCGCTTGCTGAAGAAACAGAACTGATAGAAAACATTAAAAGTACGTCAAATGAATCAACACAAATAAAAACGAGCTTCACAATATACTTAAAAGAGCACCGAAGTACTACTCGTGATAGTATCTGTTTGCTTAAAAACAAAAGAAGCTTTATGAAAAATTTTGTATTGCTATCTTTACCTTTTTCCTAATTAATATTCGATGTCATTCTTATTTAGACATTCGAAATCCATGCTACTTTCCGCCAATGGTGGATGGATGAGCGCTTGGTGTACAACTCATCCATGGGATCCAAGGTGGTGGGCCTCAAGAGCCTCAGGGACCTTATTTGGACTCCGACCCTCTTTTTCATCAATGAGAAAGACAGCAAACTCGTGGTGAGCACTAGGGACAATATCTATGTGCAGATAGATCCGGATGGAAATGTGTACTACGCACTCAGGTAACGATTAGTCACTTGATATTAGTTGTTTTGTTTGCTGCAATCAGATTTAAGCATTTTAGAGCGAATTTGCACCAAATTTGCGATGTTCATCTAAAACGGGCAATAATATTGGAGAAATTCATTTGTCTAGTTAAAAACAAGTAATATTTTTTTTAAGTCAATTCCTTCTTAAGTCAGCGATGTGAAAAATCTTATTTTAGTTACTTTTTATTAAATAATTACAATTAATATAAATATGGATACACATATAACAGAATCACAATATTAAGTGGCAATTAATTTTTATTAATTATCATTAAAGTAGCGTATTGTCATACAAAGCAATTGTGCATATAAAATTTCAGTTCAATTGAACGTTTTAAAACGGGAGAAAAAGAAAACTTTGAAATTTTGACCCAAGTCTCTAAAAATGAAACCAATGTGGCTGTATGCGTAATTCTTTAAATAATTAGTTTCAGTCAAGTAATTTTAATTAATCATAATTGAATTATCGCACCCAAAACAATTATGTATAGAAAATTTCAGCTTTAATATGTGAGAAAAAAATCTTTTAAATTTTGACACAAGTTGCCAAAAGGGTCACTAAGTCACCAAAAATGATGCCAACGTGGCTGTATCTGCTTTGAATAATTAATTTTATTCAATTAATGTTTATTAATTATAATTAAATTACCGTATTGTGATCCAAAATAATCGTGTATATAAAATTTCAGCTCAATTGGGTGCTTCAAATGTATTTTATTAACGATTGAAAATTTGAACAAGATATATATAGGGAGATTTTGTAAACTAATAGTAGGAATTGAAAAAAGAAAATATCATTTTAAAATTATAACTTAAAAGAAAGCGAAATAAAAATAAGTGGGAAAAATAAGTAAAAAGTACATGTAAGAAAAATACTCAAACACAAGTTTCTCTTTCAGATATTGACTTTTAAAGCGATTAGAGAGAGAGTTATTTAAAAAGCTATTCAAAATATTTTAGAACGAATAATATAATTATAAGAATATCGAACATAACGAATTATAATATTTTTTTATTGTAGATAAGTTGAGTTTTAAATAATACGTGTTTTTATGCTTTTAAAAAAATCGAAGTCTAAACTTCTTTTAAGTAGAAGAATATACAGAAGGTAATAAAAAATACATAATATTTGAATGTGTTTTTATGTTTCAGTAAAAGCAATAGATCGAAGGAAAAAATAGCTTACTAAAATTATTGCTATAGAACTAGAAATGATATATGAGTATTAATGGGAACAGAAATTTCATCGTACACTTTGAAACTTTGAATTTAAACTAATGACACCTTTCCTTTGAGTTAGCTGAATATTATGTTTTGGTTTGGGGATATGAATTTCACTAACTTAATTGTAATAAATAGTTTCTATTATAACTGTACACAGGTTGCAAGGTTGTAATATATTTAGATTGAATTATACGCTTGTGATAATATTTTGCAGGAAATAAGTTTTAAGATAACTTTTTTCCTTGATAATTTTTAAAAGTCTTTAACAACAGAAAAGCACACGATTGTAATATCAACCAAACTCAGAAATAATGGTAATATAAATTATGAAAGGAGTTAAGTTGTGAATATTACTTACTACGTTAAATATTCATTCTGTCAAATTCTATTATTTCTCAACAAGTAATTAAATTACTTAAAAAATTAGACAATTTTGCACAAAATTTATTAAAAATTCTAGTATTTGCAAGTCATATAATAAATATTATGAATGCTAAAGTTTAAATATATTACAGTATAGGAATGCGTGCGTATTAAAAACATTTCAGATTCTCAAAAAGAAAAAAAATTTTAATGAGATTTCTATTTTTTTTATTAGATAGGAGAAATTTTATATACAAATAATAATAGTAAAATGAATTAACCTTTCCATTATTTAAAAATGATGCATTTTAATTGTTGTATTTATTGATCATGTTTTTGTTAGTGTACTGTTATGTGTGTGACCAGATATAAATATATTAGTTTTTGGGCAAATGACGTTTCTTAATTGGATCTACAAATACAAAATAAAGCTGTAGATGTATTTATACTAATAAATGGTAATTATTAGAATTGTTTTCTTTAAAAGCCTATTCAACTCCCTCTCCAAAAAAATCGATTAAAACTTATGTTAGTGAAATAAAAACACATTACGTAAAATATCACATGAATGGATATTTAAGTTTCCCCAAATCAATTCTGTTTACCATTTATTTCCAGTTGCTATTTTTTTACAGAAAAAAAAATCCTTTATAGATTAGGAAAACGATTGTAAAAATATATTTTTCATCTTTTAAAAACTCGGTGGAGTGTTTAGTGGAAAAAGTAAACATGTTATAAATAGAAATGCAAAATAAAATTAAAGTAAAAAAGCACAAAATATTTTAGTAAAAAATTTCCTTTTTCTTTTTTTTGTTTTCTTTCATACTTTTTTTGTTTTCTATTTCATACCTTTTTTTTACTTTTCATCTCATATTAGTTCACTAAATTTTGAATACGTATATTATGTAAATATTCGTACTCATGATAAATTTAAGATCCAGTCGTAGATATTAAAACTACTAATGAAAGCAAATTAGGAGAAAGAGTTACTTTTCAACAATTGTAGCTTATTTAAGGTGAACAGTAAATTTTTATCAATTTGGTTTTATCTAGAAAAAAAAAAAAGCATGATTTTTTTTTCAAATTCTTTCTGTCTTTTTTTAAATTTATTTTTCAACATTCTGTTTTCTTAATTTAGAGTAAAATAACATTTTTTTTAAACAAAATTTTAAATTAAAATCCTTTTTTTTTCTTATTTATCTATAAACATATAGTTTGCGTAATATATTCTCTAAACATGTATCTGTAAAATACAATAAATATGTCGAACATTCTCAGGTGAAACTTATACAAAAGTTTTTGAAATATTGATGTCTTGCAACTAAAACAGCAACCACTTTTTTAAAATAGATAAAACTTCACAAAACGAAAATGTTAAAAAAACTTTCAGTCAAGATTTGCCTTTTTTCCATAATTGAAAAATTATATCTCATCTTAAAAGTACCTTTGAATCTCAGTGTAGCTATATAAGTAAGCTAAATTCAATTTTTGTTATATTTATACTGAAAAATAAAATAAAACAAATCTTAAATTTTTGATTCTTTTAATTTAATTTGCCTGATATGGTAGATTAAAATATAATCGATGTTTTGTGTTCAATATTTTTAAGGAACAGTGAATGAATTAATTTTAGCCATTCATAATTTTAGTCAGTAAAAAACTTTACATTTTAAAAGACATACAGTAAATGAATAATTGTTTTTTTAAAGGTAACATCGCATTTGTATTATGTATCTGTAATAAATGTTTCAATATTGTTTACTAATTACATAAATTTTTTTTGTGTGTGTGAATAATTAAAAAAAACATTTATACTTTTTTTTGGTTTATTTTGTTTATGTTATTAAACTAACAAATTATTCAGAGTAAAATTAAACCAAAGAAAGAAGGAAAAAATATAAACGAAACATATTTTGAAATTTTTTCATTCAATAAAAGCTATAAATAAACAAAAAAAAAAAAATAAAAATATAACCAAAGTAAAATATTGTTTGTTTATGAGCTTTACAGGAAACACCATTAATAAGGATAAAATTAAATTGATTCAATCATAAATTAGTTTTGAGAGACATTTAGGATTCGAATAAATTTTGGTTGAAGAAACAGTAGTTTATAGACAAAGGGTTCACACGAGCTTAAATCTACGTTTCATGAAAGATTACGCTGAATGAAGTAGTGGGATTCTTTTGTTATGCATGTATAGCTAAATTTCAGAACTTTAACGTGGTGGATAGAAAAAGCTATCACACAAGCTATGTTTCCTACATAACCTTTGATTTGTGAATCAGAATTGTTTGCCTTATCACCAAAAAGCTTTGGGAAGCTCTATAATTAAAGAATTAAATGAAATAACTGTTTTCTTTGATTTAAAACCCATTAGAACTTAAAATATCTAATTTTTTTAAGGAAAATAAAGTGCCTCCTGATAATAGTACAACTTTAAAAAAATGGCAATGCAGTTATTGAAATTATTATTATTTTTTTGTAAATCCTGGATTCGCGGAATAAGGAATAGTATATGAATTTAAATTAAAGAGATTTCTGTAAGATACTTTGATATGTAAAGTTTCTATTTTTGTATGCGAAGTTGTTTTTTATCCATCAAGTGAGCTACTGTTATATCTACTAATAAATTGGGAAACTAATAACTTTTCAATTTTGTTTATGCATAGCATTTCATATCTGCTTTCACCAGTAATGAACTTAATTTTTATTGAAATGCAAAATTATACTATAACACATGAAAATTTCTTTTTAGTGTTCTGTTTGAGTGAAGTATTTATTTTTTTGATACATTTGAGGCCTAAAACTGTTCGTTTTTCAAACTTTACATTGAACAATTAAATATATTGTAGTTTAAAGTAAGTGAGTGCCAACTCAGTATTTGACCTCTTGACCTGATCGTTATTTTGATTTCTGATTTAAATTCATTATAAGTGCACAAAAACCCCTTTTGGCAGCTCTGATTGATCTCAGAAAATAAACTCAAAATTAAAAAAAATAAACTTTATATTGTTTGATTGATATATATATATATATATTTGTGGTATAAAAAGAAATATAAATGGAAACTATTTTCCAAATAAACAATGTTTTGAAATAATGTTTTTCAAAAAACTCTATTTTAACTATTTTATGCATAATGTGGATTTTGAATTTTATTTATTTTTAACTTCTGTTAATTTTGTTACAAAATACAATAATTTGTTTTCGAATAAATAACTTAATGACATATGGTATAAAAACATGTTTTTTCCTCTTTTCTAATAAATCTTGCTAACTGTTTGGAAAACAGTTAAATATAATTACCATTAATACAAGCATAAGTAAATCATTTAAATCTATTCCCAAATAATTTTAGTTTATATATAACTGTTCTTTAGAATCAACCTTCAAAATTGATATAGTTAAAAAATTTTTTTTTTTTTTATGCAGAACATGTTTTCTTAAGCACATAGTTACAGAATCTATTCAATATTTGCTTTTATTTTTTTCAATTTAGATTATCGAAATTCCAGGAAATATTTTAAAATTCCAGAAATTCTTTTAAAGTCTCTTTTTGTTCGTCTGTTAAAGTTTAGTATTTTCTAAGAATTCTATTACTTCATTGAGAAAAAAAAACTATTTATATGAGCACAAAATGTCAATGGAAAAATTTTTTCGTCTTGAAAAAAAAGAAAAAAAAATGTCATGTAAGAAAAGCAATTAAACTCGATGAATAAAATTGGACGTTATCAAATCAAAAGTACCTTGTGAGTATTAAGGTATCCGACTACGTTCGGAACCAGGATTTTGCAAAAGCGCATATATGGATAATTTTCATGATATTTACTGTCACTTAGATTAGAATACATGTATAATATTGTTTTAAGGACATTTTGACAAAAAAAGTTATTTAAATACAATATTTTGGCAAAAAATTAACTTAGAACAATCTTTTTTCCAAATGTTCTCCTTTTGTGAAAAATGCTTCTATTGTAATAATATTTTGCCTGTATATAGCTCAGACCTCTCTACAGAGGCTCAACTAGAATTTTCGAAATATATAACTTAGAAGTGGGTTTATCCATATTTTACGACAACAGAGGGAAGCAATTTTAAGAAAAAAACGCCAATGATTATTTCAGTGGGTGGTAACTCTAAAAATAATGTGAATTTTTCAAAAATTCTAGTTGAGCCTCTGTAGAGAGGTCTGAGCTATATACAGCTAAAATATTATTATAATAGAAGCATTTTTCACAAAAGGAGAACATTTGGAAAAAAGATTATTCTAAGTAAATTTTTTGCCAAAATATTGTATTTAAACTATTTTTTTTTGTCCAAATGTCCTTAAAACAATTTTATGCATGTATTCTAATCGGAGTGACACTAAATATCATGAAAATTATCCATTTATATGCTTTTTTAAAATCACGGTTCCGAACGTAATCGAATACCTTAAAGACTTTCTATAAATGCCTTATTCTAAAAGTTTAAACAATTTGCCATTTCCGCTTTTAAAGATTTTGTCTTTTTTCCCTCATCCATTTATATCATGAAAACTCCTGGAATAGTCTACCTTTTTCTAAAACAATTGCACCAGAAAATATATTTCTATGTGTATTAAAAATTCTAGCAAAATATTCAGTTAAGGGTGAGAAATACATAATTTTATGAGCATACATTTTGTTCATAAAAATCTCGAGAGAGTTTTGTTAAACAATGGTATAAAACTTCTAAATTTAAACTATATAAGTATTTTAAATTTTAAACTTTTGCACTAAACATTACTTAATAAATAAAATTTAACATTTTACGATTAAATTCAATTCAAATTAAAAATATTCTAAGGGGATTAAAGTTGTGATTTTGATTTTAACTACAAAAATAGAGATAATAATCTTTGAAATAATTTCTTTAGAATTTTTAAAAAATGACACATAATAAAGCTTCGATGCATTTTTTCTTATAAAAATTTGAGTACTTTAACCATTATAGATGTATAGAAAATATGCAAGAGAAATTCTTTTCGATTACGATATCAAATTCCGAAAGATAATAAGTTTAATTTCATGTCGTTAAATCCAAACCTAAAGGAATTTTTTTTGAAGTTCTGTTGAGATCACGTTGGTATAACTGAAACATCTTAAATCAGATTGCCTCTGTAATAAGAACCTGGAAAAAATTTTCCTTTGATTAGGGCATTGCACTTTTGTTTTCTGCTCATTTTGCGGTAGGCAACAAGATAAAAAGTGCTTAGAGTTTAAATAAAATGTTCTACCCTTGCATATATCAATGGATTTCTTTTCCGTTTATCTTTTCTAGCTCTACAAAAATAGTAGACGTGATATATAGTTTACAAAGTGCAGATTGACACAATGTTGTTTATTAATTAAATTCCAAGTATTCAAGAACTGAATGCCAGTTTTTTTAAGTAGAATAAAATAATTATTTTTAGTCAATTGAATTTTATTATAAGGAATGATTTATTTTATGAACATTTTATTAATTCAGTTTCAGAAGCATAAAAAAACTAAGACTCTTCTTGAATAAAGCAGAGGGAAAAATATCTTCAAATAAATATCAATATAAGCTAAGGGTTTGGGATTCAGAAAGAGAATGTTTTTGTTGGTCATAAGCTTCCCTCGGATGTTGCCACGGCTGCGTATGTATTTTTTCGTTAAAACTGTCTTTTATAATGGATAATCTAAAGAATAATTGTAAATAAATAATCAATTATGATAAACATGCATTTCTGAAATTCTTTCAGACGCATCATCATCAAAAGAGAGCGAAGAACGCACACGAGATTCTTTCTCTCTCTCAAACACACACACATACACAGACCCGCATGCACACACACCAGTAAAATTTTTTTTAGTTTTCCTAATTTATACTTATATCTGTACATAATTTTTTACTTAAAATATTTTAATTGTTCTCGTTTCAAAAAAATTAGATGATAGCAAAAATAGTGGAAGTTGATTTGTCAAGAAATTTTGTGTAGTTATCATTCAAAATACCAGAAGAAAAGGCTAAAAACTGAAAAGTGAAATGTTTAAAGTAACCTATCTCGGAGAATATTGATTTATTCAATGTAAATATTTAGATGAAGATCACTTATAACTTTTATTGGGTTTATCGGTATTCTGTAACATAATCATAGACATATTTATCTGGAAAAGGTAAACCAAACACGCATTATATATAATTTCGAATAATTAAAATAACCTTCATGACATCTAAACCTCAAAACATTGTATTTATTTGATTATTATACTTGCAATAGTAGACAAAGCCACACAACCGTTTCCGAAAATCGAGTTCTATATTTACAGTTAAATGCTAAGATATTTTCTATTTATTTTGAAATTTTAAACGAAATATTTGAATAAATGTATCAAGGTAGAGAATTTTATAAACAACTTCAAGTGAAAACAAATGTTCCAAAACCACCCGAAAAGGTAAAAAAGAACTGAGGTGAAAATACAATGGAAAAAAAGTAAGTTCTCTTACACGGTTCCTAAAATGTATTTATGATTGCAATACCTGACAACTTCAGCAAATGTAATGCGCTGCGTATCATGCTGAGCTTTCGCTGTTTTTTTTAAATACCATACAGTTGTACGAAAGCTCATGATAAAAGTTGTTGTTGGGACACATTGGATTTCTTTAATAAACATTATGAAAATAATAGCAATAAAAATTTTCTATATTGTTCATGCAGAACTGTACCAAATGAAATACCCAATAAATTCTTTTGCTTTCATTTCAGATTACAATTAGTTTTGTCCTGCCCTATGAATTTGAAGCACTACCCATTCGACAAACAGTCCTGTCGGATACGTGTTAGCAGTTGTAAGTTTTTCAATGAATTTTTTCATAAAAAAATCATTACATTCAATAAACTTTCAATTTCTTATGAATTTAAATCAGAGTATTCTGAATGATTTAAGGAATTATTATAAACACAAAAAAGCCAAGATAATAATATAAGCGGGTAATATATTTTTACACATACTATTTTTATAAATCTTTTTTTTTAAACAAGGGAAGGGTGTAAATGTGATTAATTTAAATTAAGAGTACTAATATGAAATAATTGGGATCCAATCGGTTCGTGCCGGGTTGGAATCACCGACATATAAATATTCTAAAATAAATTCATAAGTTTAGGCAAAGACAATAACTTATATTTATTATAATTTCACTTTTATTTACACTCACAGTCATGATTTCACACTCATTAACATATAACTAAAATAAAAAAAATTTTTGTTTGCTGAGAAATTTTTTTGATCTGTATTTAAAATGCGTTCTCTATAGTTCTTAATTATACATATTTTGAAATTCGAGGTTGTGTAATAATATTTATGTTGATGTAAAGGAAAAAATGTTTATATTCTCGAAATATATTTTTATAGCTTATTGAAAGATATGTACACTAAAGGATATTCCATGCGATGAATAAAAGATGTACTCATTGCCATTAAAATTTGTGCACCAAGAAATAATTGGGGGATCGTAACGAAACTTGGCATGAAGGTACATTTCTGACAGATAAGCAACTGATTTGAAATGAAGCGTAATTGCTCATTGAGTAATGCCACTAGAAAGAGTTGAACTTCGTTCTCCTTGGAGTATAAAACAGATAAGCAGAGCTTGTTTGCGTGTAATTAATCTTTTGCAAAGGAAATGCTGAAGTAGACACACACCGTTACACAGCCATCGTAGACAATATAAGCAGCTGTCAGAATCCGAAAGGGGAAGAATAATCGGGATGATGGAATCTGGGTGGTCTCGGCTCGGCGAGTAGGTTGTCAAGTAGGCAGTTCTGATGTGACTGTGAGGAGGTTTTGGGACCAGTTGACAGAAGAGACATAATTTACATGGCAACCAGGATCAGGACGCTCTCGACAGACTAGTTGTCGAGAAGACTGTCACATCATTCGACTCGCAAGAAAAAAGCCAACTGCCTCATTGGTCGCTGTCCAGACACAAGCATCCTTTCATTATGGGCCTCTGTGCCTTCCCGAACCATCGCAAGTCCCCTGGCTGAAGGACATCTGGTATCACGGCACCCATTACGAGTGCTGCCATTAATACCACCCACCGACGCTTTCGTTTGGAGTAGTGTCACGCACGACGGGGTTGGACTGCAAAGGAATGGAGCCAGATTGTCTTCAGAGACGAATCTAGTTCAATGTGAGCAGTGATGGCAATCGTGTTTATGTGTAGAGTCCCCGTGACAAACGCCT
This sequence comes from Trichonephila inaurata madagascariensis, assembly GCA_019973955.1. NCBI lineage: Eukaryota > Metazoa > Arthropoda > Arachnida > Araneae > Nephilidae > Trichonephila > Trichonephila inaurata. The sequence continues at coordinate 128,369 of BMAV01025644.1, read as the reverse complement.
TAAGGTATCCGACTACGTTCGGAACCGTGATTTTGCAAAAGCGTGTAAATGGATAACATTTATAATATTTAGTGTCACTTAGATTAGAAAATGTATATAAAATTGGGTTAAGAATAGTATTACAATAAAAAATTATTTAAGTACAGTATTTTGACAAAAAATGAACATAGAATGACCCATTTTCAAAGCATTCTCCTTTTGTGAAAAATGCTTCTATTATATATTTTGCCTGTATATAGCTCAGACCTCTCTACAGAGGCTCAACTAAAATGTTTGAAATATATAACTTTTAGAAGTGAGTTTATCCATGTTTTGCGACAACAGAGGGAAGAAATTTTATGAAAAAAAAACGTCGATAATTATTTTAATTGGTTGTAATTCTGAAAATAATGTGAATTTTTTCAAGAATCATAGTTAAGCCTCTGTACAGAGGTCTGAACTATATACAGGCAAAATATTAATACAATAGAAGCATTGTTTACAAAAGGAGAACATTTGGAAAAAAGGTTATTCTAAGTTAATTTTTTGCCAAAATATTGTATTTAAATAATTTCTTTGTCATAATGTCCTTAAAATAATTTTATACATGTATTCTAATGTAAGTGACACTAAATATCATGAAAATTATACATTTATGCGCTTTTTTAAAATCATGGTTCCGAACGTAGTCGGATACCTTAATCCTGCTTTCACTTTACAGCGGCACAATTCTCCCACAGCTAATGTGATGGTATGGGGTGCCATTGCTTACGATACACAGTCACCCCTAATATTGACCCATGGCACAGTGTCAACCCAGCGATATGTCCATGACATTCTTCAGCCACATGTGGGGCCCCTCATTGCAGGGATTTCAGAAGCCATTTTTCAGTAAGACAATGCTCGGCCACACATAGCAAGGATATCACAAGATCACTTCCACCACATTACCACCCTTCCCTGGCTTGCTCGATTCCCATATTTGTCACCAATAGAGCATATCTAGGATCATTTGGGACGCTAAGTTGGACAGCTTAAGTTTGGTCAAACTAGAGGCGCGTTTATAGCAACTGTGGAACGGAGATGTCTCAGGACATCATACGCAACTTGTATGCCTCAATTCCCACTCGTACCGCATCGTGCATTCGCGCTAGAAGAGGTCCAACAGAGATCTGAAACTTTGATTCATTTGTACTTTTTTCTGAAATAAATTATTCTTTTTCTTTGATTTTTTAATCACTTACTTATATAAAAGTAGTACTTACATTCGTAAAATTTTGTTTCATTTTGACGATTTTTTTCTTGGTGCGCAAGTTTTTATGGAATTCAGTGTATTTAAACATAATATACCCAATTAATAAATCTTATTTGTCTTTTCAACAATAAAACTAATTTGGATGTTGAGTATCAAATTTATTCTCAGTTATAAATTTCAACTGTTTTTAAATTGTTTTGAAATATAAGTTTAATATTAATTTCAAAACAAAAATAATGCATAAAAAGTAATGAAATAATGTGGGTAGGTTCAGCTTACACCGCATGAATTAGATATATATTTACTTTCATATGTCAACTAAAAATGACTTTGAGTGCTTTGCTAAATTTGAAACGAGTGGAATATATTTTTTAAGGACTATCTCTAATATCGCAATACTTAGAAATGACGTTAAACTTAAATTATTAATCTTGAGATGTGAAACAAATTTTTTTTGGAGAATGAATATTGCGCTGCTACAAAATTCACCAAGAACAGTTGAAAGAATTGGATTTGTATACAGTTGGATTCAGTAAATTTGAGGAATTACTTGACCTTTCTTCTTTATATACTTAAAGAAATATTCACAAATATCATTATTTTTTAATATTCATATAATAATATATATCAAAAGGTAAGAATGGAGACCCGTTCACAAAATGTATGTCAAATATCGAAATTTAAGGAAATCAAATTAAATAACCCAAATAGAGGAACAGAAAATAATAATAATAATTAAAAAAAAAAAAAGGAAAAATTATTTAAAAGAAATCTGATACGTTTTACTTAATGAAGTAACGGGTTTCAAAAATATCAAATAAAAATATCTAATTTATTTCACAAACCATAGAATTTGTACAGATGGGAATGGTCACGAGAGAGAGATAACCGAGTGATCATGGTCTAGAGCTTGTGGCCTACATTGCCGCTGTCGAGGCGTTCCAATCTTAATGCCTTTAAAGATCCGCCATGTATTAGGGGGACTGAAAAGTAATGTCGTTTTTGCGTATGTCAATGCTGCTTTACCGTTTATGAGTCCATTGCGTAGTTGAAAGTCGTTCCAGAGACATTTAAAAGTTAAAGGGATTTGCTTAGTTGTGAAAACCTAAACCTTAAATTTTCTTTCCCCATTTTGAGTGAAATGGCTAGCCAAATACCAGAAGAGATTCATATCCGCCATTGTATGCTTTTAGAGTTTCACAAGGGTAGTAATGCAACAGTTGCTACCAAAAACATTTGCTATGTTTACCCAAGTGTTTTAGATATTTGTAAATGCCAAAGGGGGTTTTCAAAGTTCAGATCCGGTAATTTCGATCTTTCCGACTCACATCGATCAGGAAGACCAACAACTTTAGACAATGACGTTATTAAGGACGCAAGTGGAAGCAAATCTGTGTCAGACCACCGAGGGACTGTCAAATGCTCTTAATCAACCTTGGTCGACCATACAAGAACATTTGCAACAGATTGGTAAAACAAACAGAGCAGTTGTTTGGGTTCCGCATAAAATCTGTTTGAAGAAAACAAAGCTAATCGATCTACGACATGCAACTTATTGCTTCAACGGTACAATACAGAACCGTTTTTTGATCGCTTGATCGCTGCAGATGAAAAATGGGTCCTGTATGATAATCCAAAACGCAAAATACACAGTGGCTTTCTCCGAAAGAACCTCCACGAAGGACTGCTAAGCCAGGTTTAGATCCAAAAAAAGACGCTTTTGTGTGTTTGGTGGGGTATTCGTGGAATCGTTCATTTTGAAGTGCTTAAACCTGGAGAAACTGTTAATACAGACCTTTATTGTGAACAATTAGATCTACTAAATCAATGGAAAAAAATTAATGGATTGGGGTGGGAGGTATTGCCTCACCCACCATACTCGCCTGACATTGCGCCAACGGATTTCCATTTATTCCGTTCAATGCAACACTTCTTCACAAACAAAAAATTTCAAAATTTGGATGATATGAAAAATGCCATCTCCAAATATTTTACTGAAAAACTAATTGATTTTTATCGATCCGGCATTGAAAAATTGCACACGAGATGGCAAAAGGTTGTTGCCAACGAGAGTGATTACATCATTGATTAAAAAGAAAAACTTGTAAGAACTTTATTTATTCGAATTTACTGTAAAAAAACGACCTAATTTTCCAGTCCCCCTAATAGAGTAGAGGAACAGATGCTAAATCTGTCGAATTTCAATGTCCTCACATTGGAGTAGTGTGGAAGTTTGGAAAGAGGCACTATTTCATATATCGTTCTTGTCACTTGACCATATTTCAAACTTGCTAGGGTGGTCGTGGTAGCCTAGTGGTCAAGGTATTGGACTCGTTGCTGGAGTGTCAGGAGTTCGAGCCTAGTACTGCTGAAGACCCACTGTGTAGGGGAGCGACGCAGATTAAATCTGTCAAGAGCTCAAATGTCCTCCCTTTGGTGTGGTGTGTGATAATTAGGAGAGAGCCATTCAGATGTCGACCTTGTCACTTGAGCATGGTTCAAAATTACGAGGACCGTCACCGAAATCCCTCGAGTAGGTGAACAATGCTACGTGAATATACACTCCCTCACTCATTCATACTTACTAGGTCTGCTGATAACTTTCACGTTCAAGTACGACGTTAATAAATAATCAGTCGCGGGGAAATGGAAATTTCTTAATTAAATATGTTTGATAAAGTGGCTGCAAAAACACTTAATACCTTTATATACATTATTTACGTTTTATCAATTTTTTTTCACCACGAAAAGTCTGAGCAAAATAATTCCAATTTTTTAAACCGTTGAAAAATTATGAAAACAGTATATCAATCGAACGGAATTTATACTTGGAAAAAAGATTTTGAAAATTTCTTTAATTTTTCACTGAGGCGGAAGATAGAAGTCTTGAAATTTAAAACTTGAAATATATATATATATATATATTTTTCGCAATTTTACGATGGAATGAAAAAGAGAAGTTTTATTTCAGTGGAGGGAATTACTGTGAAATATGATAGTAATGCATACATTAATTTTGTAGATGCATAAGATACTCCCACCCATTGGCTTATAATTTTATTTGAAATTTAATTCTTTTTTTATTGCGCAAGTAAGGCTTACTCTCCTCATGCAGTTTAATTCCGTTTAGCTTAGTCACTCATTTTAAAAAAGAGTTTTCACTTCAACCTCGTGTATCGAATTCTGCTTCATCTTTTTTTAGTCTGAGAAATTTTACACCACATTTTCCCCATCTCTAAAATGATAATCGTTTGACAAATTTAGACTCTGTCTTTGTTTCTTAGACTTCTTTGTCTGGCCGGGTCATCAATAAAGAATTATTTTCTCCTTCACTCCCCTCAAAAAGTACTTCTGATGGAAGGATTAGGGAGCCTGTTTCGATTTTTCAGGTTCCCTGCACATCGGATTACCGCCTACGTTTTCTCTTTATATATTATAGAACAAAAACACTTTCATGGAATTTTTTTTTAAAAAAAATAAAACCTTTTTACTCTTGATAGCATGTCTATAATTAGGTACTTTGATCTATTTCTTATCGATGAAGAATATAAATATATCCAATTATAAGTCTTAGACAACATCGTACGGATAATATTTCTATTAAGTTCCTAGTTTTTGTAATGTGTGAAATATTAAATGTGCCGCAAAGTTCAGTCCTTTTCCGGTTTAAACAAATTTAATTTCGGAAATGTTTGATTTATAGTTCCATAAACCATTTCGAACCATATTCGAATACCAGGATTGGTGTGGAAATATTCGATATGGGGGCCGCATAAATTAAGTTAGAAGAATTTGAATGATCGTGCCATCATATGCCCATTTCCATTTGCACGGACCAAAATTGAAAACTTCTCGGACTGGATGATAGTTGGGAATCGAAAGGGAATCTTCTGAAAACATCGCAAGGAAAATGGCATATTCGAGCGCGGAAAACCTCTCTCCTCCATCTCTAAGCTGAATTTGATCCCGAGTAAGAAAATATTGAGTGTATAGAGGGATATTCAAGGATCAATATATTTTGAGCTGTTGAAACCGAATGAAAAGCTGAATTTGGCGAGATACTAAACTCACGAAAAAAAATCCCAACACCGAGAAAAAGAAGTTTTAAAGGTTGAATTACCACACTGACGTACAAATTTGCAGTCAGTGTATTAACAACTAGAGTGCTTCTGCTGTCATAGGAAATTGCTTCCCAGACCATGATTCTAGGTGTAGGTACAGTGTGACTAGACCGCAAACATTTTAATTGCAGGCATTTCTCTGGCCTCCTACTGACCAACACACGGCCATCACTGACACCAAGGTAGAACATGCTTTCATCAGAAAACACAATAGATCTCCACTCCGTCCTCCAATGAGCTCTGGTTTGATACCACTGGCGTCGCAAACGGCAATGGCTTGGAGTCAGTGGAATACACGCTACATGATACCTGTTTCGGAGCTGTCCTTAAAGTAACCGATATGTAACATTTTGTTATGTCACTGTGGTATTAACTGTAGCTCAAATTTCTGCCATAGAAACAGTATGATGCGCCACAGCCGTACGACGAATACAGCGGTCTTCCCTCTCAGTAGTGCCATGTGACCACCCGAAACCTGGTCTTCTTGAAGCAGTACCATCCCTTGAGCACTCATATCAGCAATCATGCACAGTGGATACATTCTGTCCAAGTCCTGCAATATCATGGAAAGAAAATCCATCTTTCCGTAGCCCTATCACATGATCTCGTTCAAACTCGACGAGCTGTTGATAATAGCTTCTTCGTCTTCTTAAATGTTTTCTTGGCGAGCATCAACTGAATACGTCAAATTTCATAAGCAAATAGTGGCCGTGGTAGCCGAGTGGTCAAGGTACCGGATCGTGGCTGGCCTTGTCACGAGTTCGAGCCCATTACCACTAAAGACCCGCCGTGTAGGGGAGCATTGCACGTTAAAACTGTTGAGAGATCAAATGTCCTCCCGTTGATGTGGTGGGGTAGTTAGGAGAGGGGGTGCCAGCTCAGGTGTCGTCCACGTCACTTGCCATGGTTCAAAATTACGTGGTCCGTCACCAAAAGCCTTCGTGTATCTGAACAGTGCGACGTTAATATTCACTCACTCATACACACACAAATAACGCTCACGATCTTTACAGTACGCATTTAAAGCAACCATGATTTGTAAGTTCTGAGTGGTGCTACTAGCACCGAACTTAAGCGTGAAATGCAAGATTTGAATTGATGTCATTTTTCACATATATAAACACTTGTACCGAATTGTGTTTATCTAGCTTTCTTTTTTAAGTCTTTCTTGGTGTTGGGATTTCTTTTGTGTGAGTGTATTAGCAATTGAATAAATTAAAAACAACACTGCAAAAAATAGGTTGGTGATGTTCAGTAGGAATAACTTCATACTGCTTCATGATAATGTCCAGCAAAAAGCTGTTTTGGAGACTCGTCAGAACCTTGCAGAAGCTAGGCTGGGAAATTCTGTCACATCCAGAATAGTCCCCGCACCTAGCAACCTACGATTATAACTTGTTTTTGTTCTTACAAACTTATTTGCTAGGCAAAAAAATTTAAAAAGGAAGGAGATATCAAATAAACACTGGTTCAAGGGGTTATGCAGTTTTTAAAACTGGAATACAAATTGCCATCACACTGGCAAGAAGTCATAAATAAAGATGGCAATTATATTATTCAATAAAGTTTATTCATGGTAAGAAAAATTAATCATTTTCATTTATTATAAAGATGAACAGAGCTTTTCGATAGACCTAATAACATAAAAGATGATATGGTCTCCTATTTTGTATGACTACTATTAAACATTTTCTGAACCGAATGTCAATGCGGATTGAAACTTTGTAGACTAATTAAATCACTTAATGTACATTTAAATGGACTAAATCTCTATAACTTAGTAAATGCAGTCCCTCATTTGATGCAAAACTGTGACAATATTTGCATAACAATATGCTTCCTGCTTAATTGAATAGTAAACACTGGTGGTACAGATTAGGAAATCACAATAGATACCATCTAAGCTGAACTCTAAGTTGAGTAATCATACGCAATTTAAAGGGGAGTAGTAATTATCCGTATTTAATGTAAAAATGGCTTATATTCAGTTGTTTATGATATGCTCTCTGTTTAATATGAATTGATACAAACTGAAATTCATAACTGTTGAAATATATCTAATATTTGATTAAAACAAAGAAGTGTAGCCATTTTTAATTCTTGTTGTTAAACAATGACAAAAAGATCAAGGTGAAAGGCTTACCTTGTCAATGGAGGACTGCCACGTCCTGAATAAGACAAAGTAAAAAAAAATCTTGTGAACTTCTTTAAAGTTTTAATTGCTACCACACACATAATACATTAGACTTTAACATGGCACACAGGAGACAAATGGCATTTCTTTCAATAACAACTTGTACAAGATATCATGTAGTTTCTCTCTCTTTCTCTGTCTGGGCGTTTCTTCTACGTGTCTATTTATATATTTAATCATATCAGTTCCTTCAAATAGTGGCGCTGCTGGCGCCTTTTGGTTGGAATTGCTTGTTTGGGAGTCATTTAGTTGGGAGTTTGAGACAGTCATTTTCCAATCCCTTGATGACTAAACTAAAACTGTGGAAACATTATTTTTTTCCAAATTCTAATTTAGAAATCAATAACGGGAACAGTTATTAACTAGACATAATAATAACAAACGAGAGAAACGTTATAAGAGTAAATGTTATATAATAACATATTATTACTGCTAAATTATTTGTGAGAAAATAGTAACTTAATTCGCTAAAAGATATTTTAACAAATATTTTAACAACTGCTTCATTCTTAAAAGTGTTTCAATGACGAGTCCCATGAGTAACCAAAATTAATAGTTATATTAATGACTAATTTAAATTACTTCCAAATTTTATTTCTAACACTTTTTTTTCAAAAAAAAATAGGGAGAGTGTTATTTAAAGAGGGGTACTGTGAGCTGAAAATTCTAGACGCACTTATTTACGTAGGATCTTCATAAAACTTCTTTCGAATCTTTTATACACATACAATTTTTATGAAAATTATGTATATGACTTCTTCAGTTAATAAAGTTTTTTTTTGTCGGTTCTTACATTAGAGGAAATTTTTCTTCACGATATACAAAACACGAAAAAAACAAACAAAAACATTTTAAAAAATTCTCCATTCATATATTCGGACATAAAGTTACAAATTTAATACATGGGATTTCAAATGAGAGTTGTATTAACGTCGCATTATAAGGCTGCACGAGGGCTATTGGCAATGGATTTCGAAATTTTGTACCATGGTCAAGTGATGAGAAAGACATCTGAGCCCTCTCCTAGCTTCTACACCACACTAACGAAAGTACGTTCGATCCTCGATAGATTTAACTCGCATAGGCCCTTTTTACACTGTAGGCCTTCAGCGGTACTAGGTTCGAAATCATGACAAACCAGCCACTTGTCCGTGATCTTGAACACTAGGCTACTGCGAGCACTCATCGGAGTTTGATTCGAACGGTTAAAAAAACACAAAACACTCTTTGAACTTTCTTTTATATAATGCCATTTTTTTCTGAAAATGCTTTCCAAATATTTCTTGTATTTGTAAAATGTTTATTTTACCAATACGAAAGAAATCCGGTTCCTAAAAAATAGTTTGACTTACAATATTTTTTGTTAGTGATGATAGATAACAGTTTCAATTTATTTTTCAGTCTGATTTTCTTTTTTATTAAAAATATATTTTTACTTTTTTTGTGTCCTATATCTCTTTAATTTTGTCATTTATTCCCCTTACATGTATCTTTTAGTTTAAGTTTTTTTGGCAGTTTTTTATTTTATTTTAATTCCATAAAAAAACATTTACATTTGGATTGCGTTGATTAATCAAAGAAGTTAAGCTTGGAGATCTATGAAACTATTACGCAGAACTCTTGATGTGAGCAAGAAAATTATCTTCATTTCTTCCTTTCTTTAATAGAGAAAATTAAAACAAAATTGATTTACTTAGAACTGCATACCTACTAGGAATAAAGGAATTATTAGAGTTTTTAATCTCTGTATATTGTGTTTTTCCTTATATCAAATCTCGTATTATCGTAGGGTCTTATGACATGAACGCCCTTGTGCTGCGCTGGCATGATGAATGCGTAACGTTTTTGGAAAGTGTAGAGCTGCCGGAACACTTTCTAGACAAAGACGATGTCATCTGTAAAGCTTTCAACTTAACCTATGAAACTTCGGGTAAGTTCAAAACTCATTCGCTGCTTAAGAAAATATATAAATGTCGCATATATGTGTTACAACAAATTAACGTGGTGGAAAAAAGAAAATAAAGTTTAGTTAAAATGTGTGTGGTAGTTATAAATTTAGTTTTTTTCTTTGTTTTTCGTATTATGCAGCTTATATTTTTTATAACTTAATAATATTCCCCGTCAAGTAGGTCATTTCAGTGGATTGGTTGCCCATTTAAGATTCCGGAGAGAGATCCCCTACTATTTAATGGAAGTGTACTTGCCCATCAGCCTTCTGGTCATCGGCTCTTGGTTGTCCTTTTGGTTGGATGTATATGCTGTACCAGCGAGGACAGCTCTAGGGATAACGACTATACTTACCATCATTACCAGTTCGAGAGGTATCAAGGAATCCATTCCAAGGGTGAGTTGGGGTGAATTTATATTGTTGTTATAGGATTAAAATACGAATTGCAATTTTTATATACGAAGTCTAATTATACAACTTGAAAACTGTCTCTGCTTTTGTTTCCGAAGGTATCGTACGTTAAGGCAGTGGACGTGTGGATCGAGACATGCACCTGGCTCGTGTTCTGTGCCTTACTCGAGTTCCCCTTTGTCAACTTCATTGCCCGCAAGGGTAAGGAAAATGACGCTCTGGCATTGGTCGCGCAGAACAACTCTCGCATAGCAGCATCCAACAAACTCTTCCAGGTATGTTTTTTCCTTCACTGCATGTATGACAGTGTTCCTTGATAGATGACACAATATATATTTAATGATAGAAAAATTGTACAATAAGATCAGCTCCTAAAAGTCTAGACGTGTGTGTTCACAAAAAGTTTTTTTTATTTAAAAACTCCTGAAAAGTAATGATTTAACTGTGCGCTCTCTCTACTATCATTATGCTACTGTATTGAAATTATTCATAATGAATATAATGGTGGATGATTAAGAAATATTTTTCCAACGTGTTAACTGCGTTTTTTTCATCTTCAATCGGCTCGTTCACTTGAGCTTTCTAAATAGTTTCAACGCTGGCACAACTATTGATTACAAAAGAAAACATTTCTCATCCGAATTTTTCAAGAATGATAAATGATATAAAATATTACTATCTGAATGTTCTCCTTGAATTTATCAGCTTATCCTTCCCTGTGATAGGCACTGCCATTTTTTTAATTATGAATATTCATCAACTAATTACACTTTGGCTTAGTTTGATTTGAATAAAGACGGCTTTGATATTTCAATAAGAACTTTTCTGATTTGCATTAAAACTGCCCTTCATTATAACTGTCTGCCACAGACCTTGACATTTGAAATCGCTGACAATTAATAAATTGGTACATACGAGGTAGAATTCAAAAGTTCCCGGATTGAGCATGTAACGTGAAATTTTTTTTTGCAGTGGAGCGACTATAATAGCATTTCTATGTCATACTGCATTCTTCCCCTTTTATAAAAAAGTTTGTCCTAAATCATGTAGTCGGTGGTTTGCCACGGAGTCTTATTTTGTAGGTGGATGCATTTAGTAGCCAGTGATTGAAAGAATTGCCTTTGTTAAGCAGATAATAATATCGAATTTTGTGTTGGCTTGGAAGAGAGTGCCACGGAGATGTTGAAGAATGTTTAAGCAGTATGTATTATCAAGAACGTAAGATTTTGAGTCACATCCTCGTTTCAGAAAAGGCAGGGAAGGTGTCAAAGACGACAAATGCTCTGAACGTCCACAGACTTCATGGATCGATGAAAACATTGAAAAGTTTTCTGCTTCAAACAACGACGGGGTGAAAATAGAAACAAATTTTTTGCCAAATCCTTCTTCCCTGATTTCACTCCCTGAAGCTTCAAGGTATTTCTAGAACTTGCACCTCACTTTCAGGGTCGTCGATTTCAATCTGCAGATGAAGTTAAAAGCGCATCGCGGGCGGAATTAAAGTATATGGCTAAAAATGGATTTCAGAAATGTCTCGATGAACTTTACAAGCGGTGGTAGAAGTGTACTGTTGCTGTAGGGTCTTATTTTAAAGGAGGATGTGTTTCAGCAACTTAACTGGTAATATTTTTAAGTTCTCGACTCAGTCTGGGAACTTTTGATCATATAAAAAGGCAAAGCCTGGCCAAAAGTATTCGGAATGTCCTAAAAAGTGGATGTGGCAAATGACGAAATTTGAGGTGTAACTGAAAGCTCTATAAAAATGATGGTAGAGGTTTGTCAGATTATAATCATTCGTTTGTCAATGAGTTAGTCAAACGAGCCTAGTGACTTTGAACATCTCATTATATCGGGATGCCACGTTTAAGGGAAATCAGTTCATTAAATTCTCATAGTCGTTGGACTATGGACGCGTGGAAAAATGTTCTTTGAGTGACGAATCTCACTTTATAATCTGGCTGTCCGTTGAACGTGTTTAGGTTTGGTAGATGCCTAGCGAGCACTTTTTAAAAGACTGCATTATGTTGAATATAAAATTTGGTGGTGGAAGCATCATGGTGTGTGAGTGTTTTTCATAGTTTGTCCTGGATCTCTTAGTTTCTGGGAGATAGACATGAACTATGATATATATATATGGACATTCAGGACAGTTCTGCTATCCCCAGCCTATCACCCCTCTCAATATTTCGAGAAAGGACAATTTTTAATTTCAACAGGGTAGTTGCTTCGATAGCACATCGAGACCTGGACAGTCATGTTTGATGAATGGATGTGCAAAAACTGGACTGGTCTTCTCGGAGCCCCAAAGTAAATCCCATAGAACAGGGAGGGAAAATTGTTTTGGTTTGAGGTCTACATTGTGGTAGCTGAGAATGCTGGAGGGCCGCACTTATTTAAAATGACTGCATTAATTAGTAGTTCCCTTTGCATCTCAGAAAAGGTATAAATTGTATTATAAAAATCAAGAAATATGTTAGATAAAATATAGGCCCTTTTATTCAATTTATTTATTGTGCTACTTTCACATCTATAGCTGCAAGCTCATTTAATATTAGAACCCGGTTAATAAAACAAATGTGCCCTGTCACACTTTTCTTCAATTGTTTTGAAATCGAGAGTGAGATTGCTTGTAGAAATTCTCATCTCAGACTGTAAGTTAATGTCACAGCCAACGCACATCTATATTTACTCTCGTTGATCTTTACGCAAGAAAACTTTGCTCACAAATCTATGTTGACCTAGATGTAAAAACCATTCTCTGTCTATTTAGTTTTCTGAATGTCTTGGCGGGGCACTATTTTTTCCCACTACAACCATAAAACACTTTTAAGACGAATTAGAACACAGATTTCGCAGCCAGACAAATCGACCGTTCTCACTGCCAGCACTCATTTCAACCATGAAAGCTAATTCCTATGGTGATCCATCATATATTGGTGAAAAGTCTCTCCAGACGCGTGCAGGTTGGGATCGATAAGAAAAGGGGATCAACAGTATATTTATATATTCCTTAGGACTCTGAGTCCGTACGACTGGGTGTCCGGTTACTTTTGGCCAGATAGTGAGCCACCAACAGAAGAGCGTTGTTTCTACCCATTATATGTTTAACAGATTCTTCTTTAATCTTATTTTCAGTTAACAGGAAATAACATTTTAATTGACAAGCTAAAGAGTAATAATCAATTTGTATAATAGATAGAGTTGCAATCCCTCAGACCAGGTAAAGTGAAAATTCTACTTAATCTTATATCGCAAAATTGGATACACAAATATGGTTCTAGTATGAATTAAAGGGACAATATCTCGGTCACACGCATCTACTTTAATCTATAACCATTCACTGTTATGTATATACAAGATGTGAGATTAAATTCCCGGACTGCGCATGTCCTAGCAGTTACGCATGGCGTGAAGGAGTGGGAACGGAATATAATTGACCTTGATCTTCCGGTGATGGTGGCACATTATTCCCTCCCTCTATCTAGGTCCCTTTGTTGTTTCATTCTTGTTTGAGAAAAACGTTGTTGTGTCGAAGTGCTCCGATCATGATGAACGTAAAAATCAAGCTTTGAAATTCCTTGTGAGATTTAAAAAATTCCTACTGATTGTTTTGAATTATCGAAGGAGTTTTTGGAGATGATTGCACATCCCGTAGTCAAATTTTTCAATGACACAAATGATTTTTGGAAGATAGGGAGGTTGTTGAAGAGGATGAACTTTCTTATCGATCTGTGACACCAAGAACCGGTCATGCTCATCGTTTTTGTTCAGTATTAATGGCATCATCATGATTGAATGGGTACATCGAGACCAAATGGTAAAACAGCAGTACCACATTGAGGTCCTGAGAAAGTTCAAAGAAAGGGGGAGGAAGAAAATGCAAGATCTATATAGCAACAACATGTGGATTTTGCACCAAGACTACGCCTCAGTACACATTGCGGTCTCTGTGAAACAGTTATTGGTGGATAAACGTATTACTATGCTCGAGAATCCACCGTACTCACCGCATCTCTTACCATACGACTTCTACTTACTAGTTTCTTAAAGTAAAAAATGCTTTGATGGAAAAACATTTTCAGTCTGTAGGAGATGTGATGGCAAAAACGGCAGACTTACAGAAGATGGCAACACCTAATGAGCCCCAGCACTTCTTTGAACTGTGGATAACTCATATGCAGCTATGTATTGATAGGGAAGGGGAGTATGTTGAAGGGGACTAAAATGTATTTGTACATTGTTTTCAATAAAGCTAAATTTCAGACTAGTCCGGTTATTTAATTGTCTCAGTAGTAATCTATTTTGTTGACTATTTATACGTTATTTGGTAGCGATATTATTTATGGCGCGGCATTGTTATAGATAAAAAGGGCCAATTTGGGTGAACGGAAGAAAATCAAAGTTAAAGAGAATAGACCTCGTGATTAGCCGTTATGACATTTTTTATATATTTAGTCCACGCAATTCAGACATTTAAACGCATCACTTATTATATTAAATATTATATGTGTTCATGAAGGGAGTTTTTTAAAAAATAAATTCCTATTCTTTGTCATATAGGTTGTACGACAGCCATCGGCCACCCACAAAGTCTCTGCCTCCTACACTAACGGACCCCTCATTCGACAGTTCGGTGACAGGGTGGTAGATCGACCGACAGACGATCTCACACCTACCCCTGAAGACTGCTGCCACGTCTATTCGAAGCTCACTGAGCAGACAGCCAAATCCGTGGACAGAGTGTGCAGAGTCCTGTTTCCCTGTGCTTTCGTCATATTCAACTTGATATATTGGTTCTCGTGGGCTCCTTAATATATTGGCGCTAATCTTATGAAAGCATGTTTGAAATTCAAATATTAGATCTGTATAGAATACGGTGCTTTGTATTAATGACGTGGCGCCAAGAATTATTATCAATGAGTATTTTATTTATAATTTTATATTTTTAAAAGACCTCTTTTCAGTTACCTTTTATGATGGAATTACATTATTTTCCGATGGAAATAAATTACTTTAATGAAAAATTTTATTGAGTATTAAATAAATAATTCCCTACTTTTTTGATATGGGGTGGGAAAAAAAACTCCTAAGATGAAAGATCACATTACGTATTTTCTAATCTATATTTAAGTAATAAATCTAATATCGCACTAATTTATTTAAAATAAAAAATAAGCTCATTTGTACCAAATGTTACAGAAATATTTCTACAACTGTAATTGTCGTACAAAAACTCTTACTTACTTACATGAGTTTTAAAATTATTTTATAACTGTGCAATTTTGATATGCTGAAGATAAAGACCATTCGAAGCATAATACATAGTTTTTCTGGACATAGGAGATTCAAAATATAGTAAGGAGGAATTAATACGTCTAAAAGTCGGATGTCCTTATTCTGCCAACACATTAAAAAAAGAAAAGATTTTTTGTTTCCTTCCACTTTTTAAAAGAATGCTGTTACTTTTTATCCAACTTTTGACATTAAAAGAACTATAATATTATTATTATAATCATTTTGTGAAATTCGTAATAGTTTATTACTGCATTAATTGTTAATATTTAATCTATCTTGTTTTAAAAATTGTTATAAATAAACTACAGTTTTTTTTAAAGAGAAACTAAAAAACACACCTTTTTATAGTTTATCGAACTAAGTCGTAACTTAATCTTTTAATCGCTAAATCTGGAAATAGGATCTGGAATTAGTCGCCAGATGCTGGATGGGATCTGAAAATGGGAAATCATTAGTCCTGATGATCTTGATCAGGGCTATTAAAAAAATTATTGTATTGTTATCGGTCTTGGACAAGTGAGCAAAACTTCGAATTAATCTGACCTTTTAAAGTGGGTAAAAATTGAATTCATTCTGTTACATACAAGTGAAGCTTATAAAAAGGTGTTAAAAATCGATAAATTGTCTTTATTTTTTTATATTTATCATTTTAAACACTGCATTTATTAAAATCTTTCGTTTGATAAATTATGCCTGTATAAATTTGATGTACTTGTATAATGAAGCAAGAGAAAAATTATTCTACGCGCAGACACATATTAAACATACAAATTTTATCAGTTTTACAATCGTATCAAAGATCTGTCAGCATTATTTTAAACTACAGAAATAAACTACGCAAATAAGAAATTTGACTTTTTAGTTATGAAATTATTAGGCTTTATACACAGTATTTAATCATTTCTCTCTCTATATAATTTTTTTTCATGATGCTGTAATAAATTCATTTATACTCAAGTTATAGTTAGTAAAAATACCTACATATTTACTACAGAACGGAGTAAAACCACAGTCTGGACAAATTTACATTGAGGATGATGGTGAGGCCTTGCATGAACGTGACGATGCATTGAAAAATTTTACATCCAATTATGAATAAAAATCCATGCTGAAAAATATAGCTCTTTGTATGAAATTCAAAAGAAAAGTCAAGATCAAGGGTATAGTTTGTTTTTTTATAATAAACCGTCACGCAATGAATTAGTTCTAATCATTTGGTAAAAAGATGGTGCTATAGACTGAAAGGTTGATGTTAGAGTTTATCCGAAGAGGGAACATGATTCTCAATTTGTGAATTTTAAAGCTTCTTCTGCAGATCCTTTGTAGGGAATGCTCACTGAAAAGTACGCAATTCTCAGTAAGACTGGTATTTACCATGACTATTAACCCTTTATCTACCGACGGTACTTATAAGTACCACTCACTTTAAAATTACATAGAATAACCATTTTTACGAATACTTTGACGATACTTAGCAGGAATATTCATTGAAATCCACTCTTCCAAGATAAATGTCGGCACGGGTTCTATTATGAGTATTTTAGAGGGGAAGGCGAATAGTTTTATGGCAGAAATTGCTTTTTCAGCTGACGGGGTGTTTTCAGCGCATTGCGAAGATTGTCATTTTTGTTCCGAAAAAATAGTTAATGTCAAAATGTTAGTGTCTTATTTTTTTTGTACATAATGAAGACCTTAGAAAATGATTTGACTATTTATGTTAAGTGAACAGTGTATATAATTAATTTTACAGTGGACTTTCTTTAATTAATTAATTAGCTCTAACGGGTTAAATTTCCAAAATTTGAGTATTTTTTTTTATGTATATCCCTTAATTTTCAATGTAGTGATTAAAACAATTATTGCATGAAAAAAATGCAGCAAATCATAATGCAGTAGATAAAGGGTTAATTAAACACAACGGCAGAGTTTTGAAAAAGTTGGTTTATGTGTAACATCGAATGAAACTACATTTCCTCAAGGACATTTGTATGTGGATCTGTTAAGGTACAGAAGCAAAGAGGGAATGAAAATTCTGTGCAATTCAGGACAATTGGTAATTAGAAACGTTGTTTTTGAAGAGGCACTAAATTGAAGTACAAATTAAAATGAGGAGATATTTTTTTTCTTGCCTACAATATATCGAAAAAATACCCTATATAATACATGCAAATTACAGTTTTTAGAATTTGAGCAATGAGTATGAAACGTTTCTAGAATTTGTACAATGGGAGTTAGTTCACCGTTAGGTGGACAACGCAAACTCGCGCCCCCCCCCCCAGGAAATATAAAAGTTTCCTTTTTTAAAGGAAAAAATTTCAATACAATATTAAGTATGTAGATAAACTTTTATTTTCACAAAAAGCTTAACATTCAAACTCTGAAAACATTACAAATTACGAGGTTTGCCATGTTTAGTTCTTGTGTAGCTTTGTAGCGCGACGTTTATAAACACTTACTGAAGTTATAATAAAATCATTTCCCTTTTGTAACTACAAATAATTATGCCTGTATATTAGAGTACTCTATTTCTCATGAAAATATCGAGAGAAATTTTTGAAAACATCTTGAAAATATTAACAAAAAAGAGAAGTAACTGCGCAGTTAGACTTATATTTAGAAGCTTATAAGGAAATTCAATACCTAAATGACTATATTAAAATGAATACTTTATATAAAAGTACGTTTTTTCTATAATTTGAGTTTCTAATATATTAATTCGAATGTAATTTACAAACACAGATTATCTGTAATATTTCGATTTGAAACAGCATTACAAACTAAATTTTCATAATAATTTTATTTTGACCGTTAAATAAATGTACAGTTTTGAGTATTAATATTTATAATACATTTTGATGGAAATGTGTTGCGTTGAAACAAATATGTTAAACGGGAAGCTTTACATGATAAGTGTATGGTTCTTATAGATGTAACTTAAAAGCTTTAGAAATAAATACAAATATCGCTAATATTTAGCGAAATAGCTATATAATTGAAATGACCAAGTAATCCATGATTACATTTCTGAAATTTATTGCTAAGAAAATATAGTATGCATAGTAATTTTTATAAGCAATTAAGAGTTGTAAGATTAATAGAACAGAGTAAGATTAAAAACTCTTATGTAGTTAATTTTTTCAATATAGTGTTTTAGTTTTAATTTTGTATCTATCACTAGGAAGTTGAAAAAAGTAATGTTTAGATTTAATTTAGTTTTAAAACATTATTTAAGCATTTTTAATACTATTTTCGAAGTATGCATTAAATAAGTATAACAATATAGTAAGCACATTGTTTGTGTGTGTGTAGTTTTTATAAAATACAAGAAAATAAATTTTCCTCCAAATTATTAATTGATTTACTATTTAAATATTGTTGATATACAACAAATAAAAATAAAAGTATCCAAACGATTTTTTTGGGGTTTTTTTTCTTCAATATTTTCGAATGAAAAAAAAAAGACTTTTTAAAAATATCCCTTTTCGCAAATCTCACAGTTCTTGAAAAAGATGATTAATTTTTAAATTAAAGTAGTATTTTATTTCATAAAAGTTATACAAAAATTACTCAAGTTAGAATTATGAAATTTATATGTGACGTTTTACTTTTCTATCATAACAAGAAAGAAACCAATATCTTTTGAATTCTTTCATCGAAACAATACCGTTGAATTAATTCAATGTAGAATTCATTTCGATTAGAATTCCATTAAAAAATTCATGTTCCATTTAAAATTTAATTTGAACTGTAATTTTATAAAATGTTTTCTTGATTTCTTAGACAGAAGATTTAAAAATAATAGTATAAATATCAAATACGGATTCGATAAATTAAGTATTTTAACCAGAATTTGCTTTCTGAATAGTGTACCTTTTTTATGAGCATTAAAATATAAAACGCATTTTATAATTTTTGTGAAGCTATTTTTTTCCCTTTCCATTTCTTTAAAGTACGTAACTTTTTTTGATGTTTTAATGTATGTATAATTGCTTCAGTAAGTTAAAAATATTCAGATACTTTTTAAAGAATCATTAAGTTTTTAAATTATAAAAATATTTTGAATTTATCTAAACATTACCTAATATGCTTATTATTTCATTAAACTATAAAATAAAGCAATATAAAAGAACAACTTTAATATGCGAAAGTAAAAATTCAACTGATCTATGGGAACAGTTGCCAAAAGAACATGCATTTAAGAAAAAATAGTTTTTTTTTGTTTTGTTTCGTAATATTAAATGTTCATTCCATTACATGAAATCTGATTTTTTTTCATCAAAAATGACCACATAAGATTAAATTTATATTACTTACCTTAATATAAATTCCCTTTTCTTTGAAAATCTACACAACTAAATTTTTTTTTTTTTTTACAAAAAAGAATTTTGAATAGGAAAAATTTATGATTCACACACTCTCTCTCTCAAATTTTCTTTTGGAAATCTTTTCAAAGTAATTTTTAAACTGACATGACACTAATTTTCATACATTCATTTTACAAATTGTATTTTAAATGGAAAATATTTCAACTGAGAATTTTTTTTTGAAAAGAATCTTAACTTATAAGTCTTAATTATCAAATAAATTTAATGCGTGTTTTCAGATTCCCCCTCTCTCTATTGCAACTAGAATATTTTACAAAATTAAATCCATATAAATATTTCTTACCTTTTTAAAAGTATAATTGACACATTATCCCAAAACTTTCGATTCATTTGGTGATTTAAAACTGATAATATTACCAAATATTTCCAAATTAATTGAAATAATTTTAAAACAGAAGTGCACTTATTATTTATATACTTTCATGTGCTTTTTTAGTCAATAAATTCCTTTTAAAAATAGTTTGCATTTTAAAAATTATAAAAGAAATACATATATATTATTGAAGTTCAGTGAGAAACCCCAAAGACTTAGTTGATTTTAGATATGAAGAGTATTTTTTATTCACTGGGAATTTCTTGAGGATTTTTTTAGTGTTTTGTTATGAATAAACAATCAATATAATTTAGCTCTTATTATTAATGATAAAAACATAATAATATTTATAAAATGGACAATATAAACAAGATATAGAGAAGTGTGTTAAAAATATTTCACTCGAAATAATTCAGTAATTAATTTTTTTAATAAGTACTTTTAAATATTGTGTAATAAAGAATAAAAATTCATTCTTTATTTTGAAAACTTCTATTTAAGGTATCCGACTAAGTTCGGAACTGTGATTTTGCAAAAGTGTATAAATGGATAATAATTATGATATTTAGTATCACTTAGATTAGAAAATGTATATAAAATTGTTTTAAAAATAGTATTACAATAAAAAATTATTTAAGTACAATATTTGGACAAAAAATGAACATAGAATGATAAATTTTCAAAATATTCTCCTTTTGTGAAAAAGCTTCTATTATAGTAATATTTTGCCTGTATATAGCTCAGACCCCTGTACAGAGGTTCAACTAGAATTTTTGAAATATATAACTTAGAAGTGGGTTTATCCATGTTTTACGAAAACAGAAGGGAGAAATTTTAAGAAAATACGCCGATAATTATTTCAATTGGTTGTAACACTGAAAATAAAGTGAATTTTTCAAAAATCATAGTTGAGCCTCTGTACAGAGGTCTGAGCTATATACAGGCAAAATATTAATACAATAGAAGCATTTTTTACAAAAGGAGAACATTTGGAAAAAAGGTTATTCTAAGTTAATTTTTTGCCAAAATATTGTATTTAAATAATTTGTTTTGTCAAAATGTCCTTAAAACAACTTTATACATGTATTCTAATCTAAGTGACACTAAATATCATGAAAATTATCCATTTATGCGCCTTTTTAAAATCACGATTCCGAAAGTAGTTGGATACCTTAATATTTAGTACATAAATATATACATGATATGTAGTGTACCTTGTTAAAGCACCTATTATTTATTCATTGTATGACCATGTATTGTGTTTTTCTATGTAATTAATAGTTCATGTCTCTCATTTATGTGATATTTTCTTTTTTTTATAATATAGTTTAATAAATGGATTAAAAATGTGGATTATATGTTTTAAAATAAGTGATGTATTAAAATATAATATTTTGTTATTTACTGTTAGTATACAGAAAAAGCTATATTTTACTTTACGATTTTCCCATCATTAAATATTAGCAAAAAAAATATGGGGATAATAAGACAATTTAAAACATAATGGTCACAATCTTTCTACTTATATATAATACTAACTATATATTGTAACTATGAAAAACAATTCTTTGAGTTATTTATATTTAACATGTTTTGTTTCTATTATTCGCAATGAATATGCAGTTATACAATGATTTTTTTAAAAATTATTGAATTAAATTGAATTAGATTCAGTGAACCGTAGATTATTTCAAATTTATTTTTTAGGAAGTAATTTACATTTATTGCTTGAATTTACCATGAAGTAAAATATTATTGATTTGTATGAAAATTGAACTGATTTTATAATATATATCTAAATGCTTTCGTATTGTGACTATGTGTGAAATGTGTGTCAATGATATATTCACTGCCATTATGAATGTATATGATACCATATTAAACTGCATGTCTTTTTTGTAGATGTATGATTAAAACTTCTCAAATAAAAGATTTTGGGATTCAAAATACATCTAAGTGTTTCATTCTTATTGAAATGATATACCGTATTTACTCAAATATAAGCCGCCATTGATTCTAAGCCGCACCCTAAATTCTCAAAATATTTTTGAGAAAAATGTTGTCATCTATTCTAAGCCGCACCCCCAAGTCTCTATAAGTTTTTTAAAAAAAGTCATTCGATATTCGATAGTTAATAATTAATTTATTTTACCAGCATTAAAAACTTTCAAATACATACATGTTATGTTATTACTGGAATGAATTCGTAAACGGGGATTTGCCAGAATAATCTGTTTATTTTTAAAATAAGAATAAATAAAATGAAGAATAACAATTAATGAATTAAGTGAAACATTTAAACGCGCGTCCTTGCCTAATTAACTTTCATTATGTTTTTAAGAGTTATTACTGCTATGCTTATGTGCGTCTGCCTCTCTTGTGTTCTCAATCTCTTCTCTCTCATGTTCTAATGTCTCTTTTCTCGCTGCCTCTTCCGTTGGAGTCATTGCCCTCTCGTTTCCTTTCGAAGTCACCTGGGAGGGGGATGCTAGGGGGGCTTGCAGTAGCGCGTAGAGCCGTCCGCTTCACATACATGAACCTATAAGTACTCTAACCGTCCGTACCATGTTTTAAAATTGATTCGTCACTCCCATTGTTATAGTTGACTTCGGAATTGGTGCCGGTGTCGCCATTATCCCTCACAGTTTCTTATTTCGTGCCATGCAACATTATTTTAAAAGAATTTTCAGAAGAATGTAAAAGAATTATTTAAGACTATTGAACATTTACAAGTGAAAATTATGTCATTTTGCTTACGCCATCGACGTATATTTGTTTCATTCGTGTCAAATTTTCAGTATCCGATGCTCTGTTTCCGTCTCTTTTTCTGTATAAGTGAGTCTCCCTTCTCTTATTTGCGTCATAATGAACACGCCTTGACTTAATAAGCGATATCTTTAATGTTTAGGTCATTAAAAGAAAACGTATACAAAAAAAATTTCCTGAATACCAGCTGACAACAATGTTAAGGATAGAATGAATACCGGAGATAAACAGATGAATTGGATAAGTCATCAATGCAAGTGGTCAGAATGGAAGGCCACATTTTTCTCTTTGAAAAGGGTGAAAATTCAATTTTCCTCATCCAACAAATGTTTTGCCTCCGATTCTAAGCCGTACCCGATTTTCAGAAGTATTAACACTGGACAAATAGTGCGTCTTAGATACGGTAAATATGGTATTTCTAACACATGCGGTAATAAAATTTAACAATACATTTTTAATATATTTCCAATTTTCTTTCAAATCTTAGTTTTTTAAAAATTATTTTTTAGATTTTGTTTAGTTCTCAAGTTGAAAAAAATGAGTTATAATCTTCCTGTGTTAAGGAGACACAGTACGATTCAATTGACAAAAATCGGTCAAAAAATCAATCTAATTTTGTTAGCCTCAATTATTCTTTATATACTTTCCTATAATCTCACAAAATTTGAAAGCATTAAACTTAAAAAAAGCAGAATTATGACAACTTTTATTTTCGTTTTTATTCACATCTCTATGACAAATCAAAACTTTTAACTTACTTATCTCAGAAAGTTAAAGTAACTAGTTTGTCTTCATTTAAAATGTTAAGGCTTTTTTCTATTGTGCCTAATGCTTTGAAAGCTTTTTTTCTTATCTATTGCTAATATTATATGTAACAAAAGTCGGTATGCATTTTTCAATCAAAGCAATATTCATTTTTTAAAAAGTAATTGAATTCAAAATTTATACATTTTTTAAGGAATTTTCAATAAGCATTCATAAAAAGAAGTATATATATTTTTCAAATACCAATCCCGTCATCGCAAAACCCATACAAACTTTTGTTATACATAGTTTGACGTACTTGTAAATAAAATTTCATGCTTGTGCGTAAATTGTTGTAGGAGGAGTAGCATTTTAAAATCCCTTCACAAATTTTAAGTTTTTTCCTTAAAAAATTAAACTTTTCATGAAATTTTGAGCACAAAATCTGTTTTACATAGTATATACACATAGGAGGCAGCCCAAAAATCTTTTAAAATCCATAAATTAAAATTTTTTGAGTAAATCGTACCATGTCCTTTTAAGTAATGCCAGGCAATATTTTCCCGTTTCATTTCATTGATGTGCATTTGTCTCGTAAATAAGTATCGTTCCATTTTCTTTTGCAAATCTTTTATTTCTTTCGAGCAATTTATTTTAGTAAGATTTATCTTACAAAAGAGATTATCACAGAATTATATATTATTAAGAAATTAATTGAGAGCAAGATTTATCATACAAACGATTATTTTTAACGATGAATGCAAAATGATCCTTAGTGTATAATTCTGAAGCTCCTAACTGTCCCCCAAACACATTACTTCAAGATGTCAAATGTGTATTCTTTCAAGATGTCAAAGTCAGAGCAAAACATTCTAACAAAAACAAGGCTTAATTTTCATCTCTCTACATCTCTTATCAAGAATTAAATACTCTCTTAAGAAAGCAAATTAATATCTTTCAATGGCAAAACATGAAGAAAAAAATTATGCCATACAACTTATGGTATAAGAATTTATAAGAAAAAATAGTGGGAAAATTAAGGCAATAGCTTGTGAAATTACTTAGTGATTGTAAACTTTTATTTCCACCCGTTTTATGTTATAGATTTGTGAGAATATTTTCACATACTTACAGAAAAAATTAAAAAAATTAATGAAATTACATAATTAGTAATGAATTACTTAGTTATGTTGTTGTTTCTTATGCCACCTGATCTAGTAATGGCTCAGAGTAAGGGGTCTTTTACTTGAATGAAGTGAACAACTGGCTTAATGCATTGGATGCAGAAGAATATAACATGGGAATTCTGAAGCTAGCTAATAAATACGACAAATGTGTTTAAATGAAAGAAGAGATTATGTAGAAAAGTGAAGGAAGCATCAGGTACGTATCAGGATTATTTTTGTCACTATAAATATTGTGTTCTCTTCATTTTGTATAACTAAACAGTCTTTATTTTCTCGATGTATATGACCTTCGAATTATGCTCAACAATAAAAATATTTGTGTACAACAGCTGTGCTGAAGCATTTCGACATCTACATAAATACAAATCAGCTCTCATGTAGAAAAAACGTTTGAAAATGATTTAAAATTTTAAGAGTTAATGTTTCATTGAACATGTTTTTCAAAGCAAAGCTTTTTCACAAAAATTTTAAGTTTGAAAATGGAAGATATTTATATTAGCAGATAAGTTTTTTAACTAATCGCAAGGGAAAGCGATTTTCATTAATACATGAAAAATAGGCGAAAACGATCTTGTTAATAATTATGTTGTAAATTTGTGCCTTCTTTGAAATTTTAGACATGCTGCGTCATGTGAGCATAAAAATAAAAGTTAAAAAGAGGAATTAGAATTTCAAAAATTATTGGTAGAGAATGATATGAAAGATTATAAGGGAAGCTTAGTTGCCCAATGACAGTATAAAATGGGGAACCTTGACATAAACTTTTAAAATGGAGTATAAATTCACAAAAAATGCCATCAATTTATTTGTGTTCTTTCTTTGTACATTATTATTTTCTGATATGGTCTCACATTATCTAATTATCTACATATACTCCAGCTTTAAAGTGTTTTCTTCCATTCATACATGTTTTCATTTATTTTCTTTAAAAATAATTTAAAGTAGATTTTAATAAAGTTTTTTTGCTGGATTTAAAAAATTATTCGAAAAATTTAATTAAGTTTATGTAGAGATTTTAGTTAAACCAAAAGAGATAAACACTGAACTCGATTGGAATATTTCCTAATTGAAAAAGAGGTTGTAAACTACTTTATAAAAGCTTATGTTAGAAAATACATCAGCCAAAAAATCAAGAAAAGTCACGGCTAATAATATTTAATTCTCACAGTTATACAGCTTCTTAATTCGTATGATGTCACTGGGGCTCATTCGGTACTTGGCAATGACGTCTTTAAGAAACATATTGTTTTTCCCTACCATTGTCTTCAGATTCCTTCTGTCTTTCGAAAAAGTATACGAACCATACAACATAATGGAATCATAATCAAAAGGTGTTAAAAGTTGATTTTGATCAGGTTTCAATTTCATGAATTGGGGTGCCATGCCTGTGAAAAGAAAATATCACAAAATTTTAATGGTTAGAAACACTATGATATTTTAAACATAAATAGTTTACATAAGAAAGATATTCCCTCTCTTTGAAGATTCTTAAAATAAATTTTGTTACGGTACAAGTCAGCACAAACGACTGAAAAGTTTTTAAAAATATATATTTTTGAAATTGTTACACATATACACAAATTAAAGAAAAATAAATCAAGTGTTTTCCACCCTTGGTCAATAAATCGAAGCCAATCCATAAAACGTTGAGATTGAAATCCAAAAATGGTGACAATGACAGAAAAGAATTTTTGCATATATTATGCAAGAATTTTTCACTTATTTCTGTGCAGCAGGCATTTATAAATCATTACCTAAAGGAAGCACCATATCACAAGATCAATCTGCGACGTTTGTACCGAAAGAAAAGCACTGGCTGTTCATATGTTGTGGAAAAAAAGTAAAGAGGTTGAGTTTAATTCACAAAGTTCGTAGAAATCTGCGGCATAAATTTAGAACTCCACAGAAAACAGTATAGAAATTTTAAGAAAAAAATTTTCAATTTCTAGTCATGTCACACTCCGTAACATAAGGAAATTATTTGTGCAGCTTTAGAAATCCTTGACAGTCTGATGGTATGAAATGTGTGCAACGAATACCTACCGACCGAATATCTAAGCTTTCATCTACCGACGACACTTATAAGTACCACTCACTTTAAGGTATCCGACTACGTTCAGAATCGTGATTTTAAAAAAGCAGATAAATGGATCATTTTCATGATATTTAGTGTCACTTAGATTAGAATACAGGTATAAAATTGTTTTAAGGACATTGTAACAAAAAAAATTTATTTAAATACAATATTTCGGCAAAAAATTAATTTAGAATAACCTTTTTTCAAAATGTTCTCCTTTTGTGAAAAATGCTTCTATTATAATAATATTTTGTCTGTATATAGCTCAAACCTCTGTACAGAGGCTCAACTATGATTTTTGAAAAATTCACATTATTTTCAGAGTTACAACCAACTCAAATAATTATCGGTGTTTTTTTCTTAAAATTTCTCCCCTCTGTTGGCGTAAAACATAGATAAACCTATTTCTAAGTTATATATTTCAAAAATTCTTGTTGAGCCTCTGTACAGAGGTCTGAGCTATATACAGGCAAAATATTATTACAATAGAAGCCTTTTTCACAAAAGGAGAATATTTTGAAAATGGGTCATTTTATGTTCATTTTTTGTCAAAATATTGTACTTAAATGATTTTTTATTGTAATGCTATTCTTAAAATAATTTTATATACATTTTATAATCTAAGTGACGCTAAATATCATAAATGTTATCCATTTATACGCTTTTGCAAAATCATGGTTCCGAACGTAGTCGGATACCTTAAAATTATATAGAATAATCATTTTTGGGAATACTCTGACGATACTGAGCAGGAATATTCTTTTTAATCCGCTCTTCCAAGATATATAGCAGCATGGGCTCTATGATGAGTATTTTAGCGGGGAAGGTGAATAGTTTTAAAGCAGAAATTGAGTTTTCAGCTGACGGTGTTTTCAGCGGATTGAGAAGGTTGTCATTTTTGTTCCGAAAAAGTAGTTAATGTCAAAAGGTGTCTTTTTTTTTAATGAAGACCTTAGAAAACGATTTTACTATTTATTTCATATGAATATAGTGTATATAATTAATTTTACAATTGACTATCTTTAATTAATTAATTAGCTCTAATGGATTACATTTCCCAAAGCTGAGTATTTTTTTATTTACATCCCTTAATTTTTAATGCATTGATTAAAAAAAACATTGCATGAAAAAAAAATGCAGTAAATCATAATGCGGTAGATAAAGGGTTATATGTTTGTCGTGCAACGGAAAGTTCACACTATGAACATTTATAACTGAAAACAAAACTAGATTTATTTTTCTTTAAGTTCATGTATTACTTATTGTAACAAGTATAATAGTTTCACAAATATAAATATTTAAAATCCATTCGCGTTCATTTTTGTCAACCCGATAGAAAATTCAACCTTCAAATCGTCTGGAAAATTTATACAGATGTTAAAGCTACTTTTGCAACTATGTTCATGATAACTATTGGATGAGTTGATGGGTATATGCTATTGCAACTCTGGTGATTGTGCAGGCCAGGGAAGAGTGGGAGAAGTACAAAGACAAGCAATATAAAGGCTTGTCGTGTGTGGCAGAATATCATCCTGCTGAAATTTATTCCAGAGGATGATTAAGGGTGTGGCACGTAGAATCTCATCGATTAGCCCCCTGCTGTAACGGTATCGTGGATGACAACAGAGAGGATCCGGTTTTCAAATGAAATGGAAATCCACATGGTTAATCTAAAATCATGGGACATAAACTTTGAGGGGTGGCACAACTAACTAAAACAAGCAATTTTTGTTTTAGAATACATGGGTAGAAATGCCGATTTGAGGCATAAATAGAAAAAAAAAACACATTAATGGAAACATAAAATGTTAATTAGCAGCATACTTAAAGAGTGATTCAATAGAGAAAATGTTAAAACAGTTTTAACAAGTAATATAAATTTTTTTTTTAAGTCAATTCCTACTTAGATCAACAAAGAAAAATTTTATTTTAGCTACTTTTTATTAAATAGTTACAATTAATATAAATATGTATATACATAGGACAGAATCACAACATTAAGTGGCAATTAATTTTTATTAGTTATCATTAAAGCATCGTATTGTCATCCAAAACAATCGTGTGTGTAAAATTTCAGTTCAAATGAATACATATAACGTGAGAAAAAAAACCTTTTCAAGTTTTGACCCAAGTCTCTACAAATGAAACCAACGTGGCTGTATCTGTAATTCTGTGAATAATTAGTTTCAGTCACAATTCATTTTAAATAGTTATAATTAACCCTCTAAGCGGTCTGCACTTAATGTCTTGCCATTCTGGAGATGCTTCAAAAATGCACCCCACATATTTTTTTGCTTTCAGGTGGGGTTCTCAAAAGCGGTTGAGCCGTACTTTTAAGAATGCGGCTCGGCCGCTTTTGGGAATCTTGCTTGAAGGCAGTAAAAGCATCTCTGGAATGGCGGAGTTTTACGTGCAGACCGCTTGGAGGGTTAAATTATCGTATTTTTACCGAAAACAATAGTCTACAGAAAATTTCAGCTCTCAAACGAGCGCTTTATAACGTGAGAAAAAAAACCCTTTTCATGTTTTGGCACAAGTCGCCAAAAAAGATGCCAACTTGGCTGTATTTGTAATTCTTTGAATAATTAGTTTTAATCAATTAATTTTTATTAATTATAATTAAATTACTGTATTGTCATCGAAAACAATCATATATATAAAATTTCAGCTCAATAGAGCGCTTTAAAATGTATTTTATTAACGATTGAAAATTCCATGAAGATAAATAAATAAATATATAGAGAGTGTGAGCTAATAGTAGGAATTTAAAAATAGCATTCATCAATCGTCGTGCATGCTTGGTGATCTTTATGGCGTGATTGGCTGACAATATAGGCGATAGTTGAAGGCTGCAAAGTGGTGTGCCAGTGATCTGCTGCACCACCAAAATTGGCATTTGTGCTTGAGATTTCTATCGTTATGGATTATTTTAATAATAGCGAAAAGGCAGACATGCATGTAATGCATGCTATATCAGGAACGCTTTCCAAATAGACGCATGATGAGCCACAAAATATCTCAGTGACAGCTGTGTGAAATTGGTTCATTTACCACCAGCACTATTAGAAAGGGTAGATTAAGGACTGTACGACAGACACATCTGGGAGAAATCATCTTGGATCTTGGGAACGAAACACCCGACACAAATACAAGGGCTGTAGCATGTCGTCTACAAGTAAGTCTACCAACCGTTTGAAGAGTTTTACTGTTAAACTGTTGGTGGATGCAATTTCTAAAACTGTTCTAACATTTTCTGTGTACAGAATCACTCGTTTAGTATGCTACAAATAAACGTTTTTTGCTTCCGTTAATATGTTATTTTCTGAATTTGTGCCTCACAACGTGGCACTTCCACCAATATATTACTGTACAAAAATTATTTGGTCTAGTGAGCTCTACCATCCCTCAAAGTTTTTCCCCTGATTTTAGAACCACCCTGTAAAAACCCTGGCTGTCGGGTTGTTCGAAAGCTGACAATTAGATGAGTGTCCCACTTATGTCCAGACGTTTCCAACACGTCTCGATGGCAATCAGGCTCAGTTACGAAAACGGAACTCATCTCTGAAAATAATTCTAGAAATCCAGTCCGGTAGATTCCAGATCCAATGAACCTGGCACAATTATAAACGCTGTTGATGGTGTGCAATGATGAGAGGTAATCGGCATAATGGCTTCTATGACGTAGGTCTCCGTTCGCTAAGATGCCTATCGACACTACAATCACTACTGTCTTGATTACACGACGGATTATTCACAAGGACACGTCAGATCAAGCACCAATCGAGTGATTACATTACTTTGACATTCTGCCAAAATGTTGACGTTCTCGACCACGTTCAAACAGAAATGATTATGCCTCGCGTGTTGCTTTTATGAGCATGACATATTCCACCTTTAAATAGACACCAAAAGAGGAAACCCGGAAATCCTTGATACCTTACGAAGCTTCACAGATGCTAAAGAGACACATCTACAAGCTTAGATACTCTACGACACTTTCAGACGATTCAACACTTAGATACTCTACGACACTTCCAGACGATTCAATACTCTACGACGCCCCAACACACTCCAACGGATTCTCACCGACTTCCAGATTCGTTTGGACTCTTTTACACTTACTGTGACCTATCAAGGTTCTTATCAACGAGCATGTCAATATCGTCCTGACGCAGCCTTATTCCTTAGGGATGGCGATTTTTTCCTGGAAAAGATCAATTTTTAAATTGATTCGAATCGTAACCTGATGAATCGATGATTCACAAAAAAAAAAAAAAAAAAAAAAAAAATAGAGGTCTTAAAGATTTGTTTCCAAAAAACTGATTTTTTATATTTCGTCTGCATTTACAATATAAATATAAATCTATTTTATTAAAACAGGAAATATACCATAATAAACGATCTCTTATCAGTAAAATCAGGGGTTTTTTTTAGTTCAGGGGATTCGAAAATCGCAATTATTTTTATTACCAAATCAAAGTATCAGGTATAAAAGAAGACATTTATTTTCTAAATGTATTTGTTACATTAAAAAGTTTAGAAAATAGATAATATAGCATATAGTTCCCAATGCTTAATATCTAAACTTTTTAAAAACAACAGTCTCTCAAGTCTACTGGGATCCAAGTGGTTCCGCTCATCACTTGTGATGTTGCCGGCAGTCGAAAAAAGGCGCTTACAAGGAACAGATAATCCTACGATACTCATATAGATCATGGCTATTGAGTGAACGTGATGATAAATAGAGTTTTTTTGTTCTTGCCAGTAAAGTATAGAATCATGCTTCAGGTGCACAACTGCCTGCGAAAATAGTGTTTAAATTCTTCCTTTTTTATGGTTTTTACCTAAACGGAAAAAAATCGAATGTTGATTTTCATGGATGAAATATCGATTCACTGAATTGATTCAGTGCTACATATCGATTTAAAAAATTGTTTCTTTTTTTGGCTCAAGAAATCGATTTTTCGATTAATCGATCTCATATCGCCATCCCTAGTATTCCTGCCTCAACAGTGCAGCCTCGTAGCAACCTCAACCCAAAAGATGAGTGATTCTTTGATTTGACCAACCTGCTTTCTATATTTGAAGGTTCTTTTTCAAATGGTGCTATTTGCTGATACTGCTCATGAAACCGTTTTCAAAGCAGTCAAATATAAGTCAAAGGAATCATTTTCACGTGGAAGTTATGCCTAAGCATTGGAATGACTTCTGTTTCCCATGTTATACAGGCCGAAAAATGTTCGTTGCGGGCAAATTCGGCTCAAGGACTGCGAGTTTGATTTAAAGGAAGATTTTCATTACAGAACCCATTTTTCGCTGAACTAGATAAAAAAAAAATGATCTAAATAGCTTATATTCTAAATTTCATTGAAATACGATTATTAGTTTCAGAGTTATTCTAGAATGCTAGGGGGCTGTATACTAGTTTACGTCCAGTATATATAAATGGTTTATAATTCCCACCATGTGATAAGTGGATCCATAATTTATATTTATGAATTCTATATGGCCCCCTTCAAATTCCTCGCTTTCCGATCGTAGTTTTAATATTGGATATTTAATGATCTATCGGAAGGAATTTCATGACAAGTGTTTCAACACACGAGAAAGTATAGCATAGGTTAGTATATATACGTTATAAAATTTATGTTATAATTCCCTTTTTTTTGTGACTGTATTCACTAGTTTGAATTCTTCGTAATTATATATAATTTCCAAATTTATTGCTTTTAAAATAGGGAATAAATATTTATGAGATGATGCAAGAAAATTTGAAAAGTATTGAGTTTAACCATTTTGAGTTTACTATTTTTACAACATTGAAATAAAAAAAAACAAAACGCAATTTGAAATCTAAACAATTTTTATGATGAGAAACTAGCAAAAAAAATCAGCACTTCAAATATTCTTTTTCACAATTCCTACTATTAGTTAAAATTATTAAAAAGATTATGGGCATCAATGATGAGGAAATTTGATTTTTGGAAATTAAGTATATTAGTAAAATTTAGTGCCTTTTCAACTGTTCACATTTTTAATTGTTATCCCATTACTATGATAATTGCGAAAATTATTAAAAGGAATGTCCCATTTTTTACGACTGCACTGTTACAGCATGACATAAAAAAATCAGGTAAAAAAAAAAAAAATTCAAAGAAACTTGTCTCAAATTTAACACAAAAGTAGAAACTAGATTTTAAATTATTCAAGTTCAAAGGAACGTGCTTCAGTTGCATTTTGAAGCGATACCCATCTTACCTCCAAAAAGTGTTTACACAGCGACAAGCAATCAATAATAATGAATTCCCAAGAAGATAGGCCTAATTTATGAATTATAAAATACGGTAGTGACGTCATATATTATTTAAAATATTCAATACGCTTCTTCCACTTCATAATTAAAATTTATTTGCTTCTGGTACATAGGGAGGTAGATACTCTTTATACTGCTTTCGAAAATCTTGAAATATGTATCAGTTTGTAAAACTTGAGCTTACAATGATTTAACTTCTGGATGCTTTGCGAAGAATTTCTAAATATAATCTAAAATAGATACATATTGATTTGAGATAACATTATACCTGTTATGTAGATATATATGCAGCATATTCCGGCGTTTAGCGCAGACATTCAGTACAAATACAAAAATACTTATTTATGAATGCGCATTATATATTGGATATAAAAATGATAGATTTAAAAATGAAGAAAAGATAAGTATAAAACTTAGATTTATGTATGCTTTTAAATGTTTATTTAAAGGAAATTAACTTTTGTTTTTTCTCGTACAACATAATCATTCCTTGCCGTAAATCGATTGCACCAACTCGAAGTTGTTTTCACTTTCATTTGCATTCTTTTTTGTCCACTTTAAATAAACATGCGCTGTTTCTTGCTACAATTAATCGATTTCATAGTGATTTTGTAAGACTCATTTTGAAATACTTTCTTCAGGGACAGGTCATTCTGTCACTGTTTTATGCAAATCCCATGTGTTCTTTGGCATATAAAATATTGTGGTTTAATTTTTCTCTATTAACATATCGAACCTAAACTAACACAAAACATCTTCGGTGTAGCCCAATTTCTACTTATTTTTTTACAAAATGAATGATTTTGCATTTGAAACCTACATTGTGTTTCGTTTAGTAGTACCCATATTTACTGCGGAAAGGAACCCTGGATCAAATGTATTGAAACTAAAGGAAATGTGGTTGTCTGAAGTCTTTGATGTTGTGAAACCGCCCCCCTAAAGTGACCGTTTCTTTGATTATCCACGTGAGCTAGAGGTGTAGGGTTTACAAAAGGAACAGATATTTTTTTGTATTCTTATTAAGAATATTACTTAAACTTCTAACAAATTAGATAATTATATTTAAGAGAGATTCTCTATATACGACAAACTAACACACAATAATAGTTATACCGAATCGCGTAACTTGGACCACTATCAATATCTAACCCGCCTAATCTCACTTCTAATAATATTACGTCCTAATATCAAATAGTCAATCCTACCTTAATTTGATCGTAGCTTCAATACTATGAAGAAACGTCTGGGCGCGCGTGCAATGGTATGCACCTTGACCTAATGGCTTAATCTTCAAGGTAACTTCTACTGGATGTCAATTCACGCTTGTATCAATCGCTCACATAACATTCCCCAAATTGCCATACGACTTACTGAAACTTCTGTTATTTAAAAGCTATCTCATTTGCATTTCACCTTCACGTTTCACTTCTAGGGTTTTGGTTGGAAAAGAGTTGCCATTATAATCTTGGCCCCCAAAGAATCCAAAGGACATATTAAAGAAAAGACGCGTGAGCCCATCACTTTGTTGATTTCAAAATCTTGAGGTCAAATGACCGGAGAAAGAGGAATAATCTTATTTCCCCACAAAATTATAGGAAGTGCATCTTTAGCTCACACTTCACCTCCTTATCTTGAAATTCTAAGACAACGTTCTTGTTAACATTAGAATTTACACACCATATTTGCAGAATTATTTACTACTCCCTCAAGCATCCACCCTCACACATACATTTT
>BMAV01025644.1:46900-93320 GCA_019973955.1 Trichonephila inaurata madagascariensis | reverse complement strand
TATGACAAAAAAAAATTATTTAAATACAATATTTTGGCAAAAAAATTAACTTAGAATAACCTTTTTTCCAAATGTTCTCCTTTCGTAAAAAATGCTTCTATTGTATTAATATTTTGTCTGTATATAGCTCAGACCTCTCTACAGAGGCTCAGCTAGAATTTTTGAAATATATAGCTTAGAAGTGGGTTTATCCATATTTTACGACAACAGAGGGGATCAATTTTAAGAAAAAAACGTCAATAATTATTTCAATGGGTGGTAACTCTGAAAATAATACGATTTTTTCAAAAATTCTAGTTGAGCCTCTGTAGAGAGGTCTGAGCTATTTACAGGCAAAATATTTTTATAATAGAAGCATTTTTAACAAAAGGAGAACATTTTGAAAAAAAAGATTATTCTATGTTAATTTTTGCCAAAATATTGTATTTAAATAATTTTTTTTTCAAAATGTCCTTAAAACAATTTTATGCATGTATTCTAATCTGAGTGACACTAAATATCATGAAAATTATCCATTTATGCACTTTTTTAAAATCACTGTTCCGAACGTAGTCGGATACCTTAAAGCTAAAGACTTTTTAGCAGACTTTGCATTTATTTGTATGACCTCAGACTGCAATTATTGTGGTATTGCATTTATTCTTATAGAATTCAGAATACAATAAGGTTGTAATTTTCACAACCTTAAAAACTTCTAATATAATATATTTAATTTGTGAAGAATTTATTCATATTTATAACTCTATAGATACATTTACATTTATAAGAGCATTATGTGATCATAAGCTCTTTAAAAATTGGTATATTTATCTGTAATTTTTATGATATTCTTATTCAAACAACAACAAGAAGAAGGCCTTATTACAAAAAACGATTAAAAAAGAAGTTAACAAGAATTATTTAAGTTAGTGTTTTAATATCTATATCTGAATCTTACACATAAAAAAAAATAAAACATTTTTTTTATTTGCTATGTATTTCAATCATAATGTTTTTCTTCTTTATATAAATAAACTTGAATTCTTGTTACAAAGTACCTTTTTGTAGTTAAGTTTTGATTTAGAGTTGTAAAAGAAGTTGAATTTACCTAAGAAATCGATTCAGGGTTTTAAATTACCTTCTTTGATATTTTCCCAGAATATTGTCAGCCAATCATCTCGGTCAGATCTGTTCTGTTCGTGGAAAAATCCCAGAGCGTGTGCCAATTCATGAATAACAGTTCCCATGTAACCGCAGCCTTCACCAAGGGACAATGGTTGGCCATTACCTGTTTTGCCAACGTGAGAATAACACCTAGATGAAACAAATTCTTTCAATAAACATATGTAAAAAATTATGCATGTATAAAAAAATACCGCATAAAGTAGAGATAAAGATTTGTATGATTTATATTTAGTATATCACAATCGCCGTCAGAGAAGAATAGAAGTAAGTTCTATTCGTGGCCGTCTAAATTCATTCAGTTTTTACTATCGACCTCGTAACTAAAAAGATTATTAAAAAGCAATAAAATATCGTTTTTAAGACTGAAGCAATGAAAAGCACTTAATAAAGTTTTATAAATTACAGATTTAATTAAAAAGAAAAAAGATATAATTTTCTTCTTACATTTTAAATATTTATTATAAAGATGCTTTTTTGGAAAATTAAAAAAATATTTTATTCTATTCACAAGCTGGATACTTTCTTATATTTTTCAGTTCTATGGAACTGAATTGTTATTGTGTTGTATATAATTTGGAATTATGTTTATGTAAATGGAAGTATGCAAATTACTGTTCCAAATAAAATTTCATGAAATCGTCTTTTCTTACCACAAATGTTAATACACATTAAATGATCTATTATTTTCAGTTTAATTTTAAGCAAATCAATATGTATATATTAATGTTATTGTTTGTTGGAATGATATTAGATGTTGCGAATGCAAAGTATTATTAAAGTATTATCCCTTATCCTTACCAAGAAATATAAATCACCAAAATACTTCTGCTTTAAATACTATGAAGAATTTTCAACATACTTTTATTCATAAAAAGCGTAAATAGATATTAAATAAGCAATTATTTGTTGGACTATACCTCTTGATTTGATTTTATAATATTCATTATTTTACCATCATTTTAAGTATTTTATTTAATAATTATAATAAAATAAAATTGTCTGAAGAAGAAATGCTTTAATTGTTTCAATCTTAATCATTGCTTCTGGTCTTGTTTGACTTTGAAATCCCTGGAAAGGTTAAAGTGTAGTATAGGGGGAACCCATGGCGATGTCTTTTGGCCAAAATCGATCGCCAAGCTACTTCATTTAGCGATAGGTGTCCGGAAGCCAGATAGAATTCGTTATCTCACCATGATATCTAGATAAAAATCACCAAATCTGAAGAAAAATCGCCGAATCCAAAGACTCCCCCCCTATACTATACTTGAGCCCCCTGGAAATTTTCTTAGAAACAATTATAAAGCAAAAAAAAAAATCTTACCCTTGTCCTGGAAAAATTCTGATGTAGTCCTTTTCTGTTGTCCTGGGTACAAACCGAATGCACGTGTCTCTTTTGTAAATCCACATGGCATTGGTCAAGATTGCTTGACCTAAAAGATAATAATTTTTTTTCTTTCAAATAGCAACTTAGATCTAAAGTGAAATTCTGTCAAAAACATCTTCAAATATTTTTTGTATAAGCTCTGCTCCTTAACTCCTTTTACGGAACTCAACTTATTCTTAAACTTATTTCTTCAATTATTTTTTGCGACTGGATCGTCTTCTTTTGACTTCTTTTTTTTTATTGAGTTGTGTGTGCGGTAGAATTTTAACTAATCCTTATTGAAATTTGTTTTTAACAAATTCAATTTCTGATCAAAAACATCTTCTCTTCTCTTCTGTAGAACATTGGGAAATGCATTCTCACATAATTTGTATGTAAATAACAATTAACTTGCTTGTTGGTATAAAATTACACAATTTTTATTAAATTCATCCTATTTACCATGTGTAACGAATATGAAATTCCTTATGTAAAATGAAATATATAAGAGAGTTAATCATACGCAATAATATATATATATATATATTTATTTTAAATCAAAAAGGAATTAAAAAGTTATCATATTAACATTTATATCGAATGAAAATCTCATTTTCTTTTTTGTTTATTTTTTATTCTAAGAGATAATACAGGATACATCCCCCACACACTACGATATGAGCCCAATATAGTTCGTTTCGTTTTCGAATACACTTATTTCATATTCTTCTTTCACTGTTGTATTGAATAGAAATTTCATGAAAACAATACAGAAAAAAATATTAATATCTTTCCAGAAAAAATATTCAAGTTCTTAATATTTTGAAATTTTTTTAAATGAATAACAATTGAAAAAAGTGGTACTTTTTTACATTTTTTAAAAATAGTTTTAAAACTATCGTATGAAAATGTATTTCTTGAATGAGGTTTTAGCTATTTACATTATAGAAATTACTTTAAGTAATATCTGTAACTTAAACTTACTGACTGTTTTTGTTATGCCTTCATCTAGAACATAAGGTACAACTCCACCAGGCCATACCATTCTCTTATCCACAACTGCATTACGATCCTAAAACAAGTATTTTAAGAAGCTATGAAGATTCTAATACAGTTCCTATATAGCAGTTTCTTTATTTACTATTCTTTAAATAAAGCTTTTAAATTTGTCCGTTTATTAATTTTTCAAGTGTATTTTAAATCAATATTTTACAGTCGAGGATTTCTAAGGTACGCCCCTTTTCAGAACTGGATTTTCTAAAATATTCTTGATGCGTACATAAAGTGGCAAAAGGATTTACAGATACTGACTTCAAAATTTTAATATTTGGAAATCATTCTGAAGATAAAATTTGAATGTTTTAAATTCGCAAGACATTCTAAACATAAAAAAATTAACATCCAAACTTATAAAAATTTCTGATCTTTCATTAACGCGGTGCTTGTGTACGGTTCTTACAAATATTACTACTTTTACTCACCCAATTATAAAAACTACATTGCTCTTTTAATGTCATAATTTACTGATCATTTATATCATTACATTTATAAATCATTTGAATTTCCAATTCTTGATTTTATTATTCTAATTATTGCTATCTTAATTCACTCTGCGAATTGTTTATAAGATAATAAAGAGGGTCATAAATAATGGCGAGTTCCAA
Source organism: Trichonephila inaurata madagascariensis (assembly GCA_019973955.1). Lineage (NCBI taxonomy): Eukaryota > Metazoa > Arthropoda > Arachnida > Araneae > Nephilidae > Trichonephila > Trichonephila inaurata. Next base: position 89,129 of record BMAV01025644.1, on the reverse strand, counting down.
TATTTTAATAAAATAGTCTGTTATTCCGAGAAAAGGATTTCGTTTAATAGCAGGGTCAATGAACCCTTGCTCTTTCAATAAAGGATATTAATTCTATTCTCGGCTTAGCCAGCGGCAGTTTGGGGATAATTGCGAGAAGATGTAGATGCCTTTTTCCTATTTTAACTACATTATTATTTCATAATAATTTTAATCCTATATTGTAAGATGTTCATTAGATTGAAATATGCAAAGACACATATTTAATTTGGTTTATAGATTCTATATTTTACTCAATCAGTTTTTACAATTACCTTTGAGTTGGCTTTTTTAACTGAAATAAAAATATGTACCTATATTTTTACATTATGTATTCTGGTACAATTTATTGAATATATGTTTTAAATGAAAATATTGTTTTTTAAATTCAAGTTTCGAAGTTTGTTAGACAGCGGTGTGGTCAAGGTAGCCTAGTGATTGTGGTCCAGAACACGTGGCCGCAATGTCATGGGTTTGAGTCTTGGTGCCCCTGAGGATTCGTCGTGTAGAGGGGGCTGATCCACATTAAATATGTCGAAATCAAAGTCCTCCCGTTGACGTGGTGCGGTATTTTGCAGAGGGGTGTATTGTAGTTGTGTTTGTAGAGAGCTCAGGAGTATTATGAGCCAATAATTTTCGAGTTCCTTTTTGTCATTTAAAGAGACTGCTGTATATTAAATCAGTCGAAGCTAGAAAATCCACATGTTAGTGAGGTGAGTAAGTTTGATGATCGGATTTCTAACTCAGGTGCTCTCCTCGTCTCTTGACCAAGGTTAAAAACTTTGAAGTTTGTCGTCAGTAGAATTATGACGTTAATAAATAATCATTGAAGAACTTAAAGTTTTACGTCCTTCACATCTATTTCTTACAGATACGAAGAGATTTTTTTCTCTTTATTTCACTAAACAATACATACATATATATTGAGACTCTTGTATCAATTACTGTTTGAGTTTATAAGCATTGTATTAATTTAAATAAGTAATGAATTAACTATCTCAACATTTTTTATGTTAGTTAAGCGTTACTCTGTACATTAAATAATGCACCTATTCTCCATTATGCGAATAATTAATGCTTCGTTCACATCATAATTCATTTGGTAAGGTATTAATCTGAAACTATGAAATTTTAATGAAGTTTTTATCTTACAATGCTTTAGTTACTAAGAATTAATTATTTTCGTCCTTCATAACTCTCACTATTTTTTGACAAATTAAGATTTAAACCAAGGAGGGATCGGATTTGACGTAATGAGACAAACATTGTTACGCTAATGTTGTTTACTTAGTAAATTGGTTGCAAATTGGGAAATTAATAGCTCCACTTGTGGAGATAATGACTACTTAATAATTGCTGTCCTATAATTTTAGTCGTAGAATCACAGTTAAAGTAAAATTCTTTCTTTACATTCAGAAGTTTAAGTGCATTAGTTTAGATATAATGCGACTTATTTTTAAAATCACACATATATACTATTAGTTATATAATTTACACCTATTTAATTAAGATGTATATTACTTATTTCATAACTTATTTAATTGATTCCTATTGCCTTCATTGAAAAAATCCTTTAATAAATTAGCTCTAATTTTGAAGCTGTCAAATTTAATGATTCAATATTTTTAATAATCAAGAATTTCTTATTTTCAATTTGTTGATAAACATGATTGAAATTTTTTTCATAGATACCTATAGAGAAAAAGGAATCTGCGTTATTTTACTTTTCTGTGTGTTAAATAATTATTTTATTTCACGTCACTATCAGTTTAGTAAAGTGGGTTGCGTTAAAATTATTTAGGTCTTTTTCAATATTTTCCTAGTCTGTGACTTTCGGATAAAATAGCAGTGGCCGCGGTAGCCGAGTGGAAGGTATCGGACCGGGTTTTCCTTTGTCACAAAGCCCGAGCCCAGTACCACTAAAGACCCGCCGTGGGCAGCGATGCACGTTTAAAATTTTTCGAAGGGAAAAATCCCCCCCGTTGGTGTGGTGGGTAGTTAGAGAGGGGGGTGCCAGCTCAGGTGTCGTCCACGTCACCCTTTACCATGTTCAAAATTACCTGGTCCATTGCCAAAAGCCCTCGTGTAGCTAAACAGTACGGCGTTAATATTCAATCAATCCATCAATCGGATAAAATAGCTGGAAGAAAAAGGGTTAAGCATACTGTTCAAAGCAATTTGGGGATATTGTGAATTCCGTATGAAACACAGCCATATAATAGACAACTTTTTTTAAAAATAAAAACAACACAGAAGAGGTTAGAAAGAAAAATTGAAGCGTTTACAAAGTTGGAAATGGGTAAATTTTGTCTTTATGTCTTAGAAAACTACACGCGTTAAGATAAGGACAGAAGAGTATTTGCAGCATTCCTTCTGTAGTAGTACTATGTCTGAGCTGCCGGTTGATTCAAAATAAGTGTGTCCAATTTTAAAAATAACCATTTTTTTGACAAAATTTCTATCGTTTTACAACTGGTTTTATTTTAAAAATGAAACATTTAAATTGCCAATCTAACCATTTTTATTAGTGGGAGTAAATTACATTACAGAAATTAGATCCTCAAACCCAGAACAAAATTTTACAGCTTTTGAAGGATGGTTGTTCAAATTCTGTAAATAATAAAGCATTTAAAAATCAAAAAAAGACATTTTCCTGTTGTATTAGTATCTAAACTTCAAAAAGAAATAAAATTTGGCTCTCAATCAAAAGCTTCAGGGGAAAAATTTGAGCGAAAGGAAGTCCTTAATGAAAGAAAAAAAAAGTTTAAAAAAATTTATCATGGGAAAATTTTTTGCCTCAAAACTTTGGCAAAGAAACTATATACCGGTGTGCAAACTTAAGCAGCAAAAAATTTAGCAGATCGCCATGAAATTGCAGGGAGGTCTGAGATCGAGGGGGAACACGTAAGTCAGTAGAAACGTCAGGGTATGCAAATATCAGGAACAAAACGTCAGAAGCGTGTGAGCGACGCAAAAAGGTGGGGCCGCGCTGCTCAACAGTAGAATGAAATGAAGGACGGAGAATTCACCATATTTTTGCAAGGCCGGAGTCGTTCGTGAAATATGGCTAAAGAAATCACCTGACGACTTCCCCGGGAAGAATGATCGGAAAGCTGGAGGAGGGGCGTACTGTCACCAGGGGCGCAGAGTTCGAATCAACAAAGTGCCGTTTCGCGCCCCCAAAGCGTTCCAAACCACAGGTAAAAAGCAAAAGGTTGGGGGGACCCGAGGACGACAACTGCGGGGGATGACCGATATATCATCCTGCAGGCGAAAAGGTCGATAAAAGTCAGCCCCCCATTGTCCAGAAACCCCCTGACAGCAACAGTCACAAGTTTAGCGGTTTACTGTGGCCAGCCCCCAAAAAGGGGGCCTGCGCCCGCCGCCTGAACGCTGCCCCCGTTGAAAGATACCCACCGAAGCCCCCTTTTTCAGGGAGAGGACAAAAAAGGGACAACTGATCAATGAAGTCGTGTCCTTTTACGGATGAGAGTCGGTTCATACCAGAAGCGATTCTCACCTTTTTTGTTTTGGGAGAGAGATCGAACCCGGTTTTATCCCAGAACACAAGGAAAACTCTTTATGGCCGGGTTCTGCGCGGGGCTTTCCCAACGGCGGAACGAGTCACATTTTCGACAGAGGGGTAACCGGGATCGCTATTGTGGGAGGTACTTCTTCCCATGTGACTTTTTCCGGGTGATTGGCCGTTTCATTTTTTGGATGACAATGACGCCACATCGCACTTTGCTGTTGAGGAGCTGGGGAAAGTGAAGATATCACTGAATGGAGGGGCCCAGCGTCCCCCAGATTTAAATCCCTTTTAAACATGTGTGGATGCTTTGGGGAGACGTATTGCCACACGCTTTCATCATCCCGGGGAACAACCAACAACTCAAGCAGATGTTTATTGAGGAATGGGGACTCCTTTCCAAGAAATGTTTCACCAGCTGTTTTGTTTGATTCCATACCGTATGCGTTTTTTTCCTTTTTTAGCGCCGATGTTTTCGTCATCCTTACGACATAATACCTTCCCTATTTGAATTTAGTCTCTCAGATGATTTTTCGTGAAGTTATGGCAATAAACCCACCTGTTGCTTAAGTTTTGCACACCAGTGTATATAACAATCGATAATATATCGTCAGATAAAGAAAATTGGCTATAAAAAAGTAAATTTTCCAGTTTGTTGTCAAATGTTTGTTAAGACCGTAGAAAAACGAAGAAAACGTTCTTAGCCTATGTATTTAATGTTACGCAAATATAGATACAAATCATGGATAACTTCAGATGAAGCACTGTTTCATCTGTCATTCACAACTGGCAAAACGAAGATTCCATATATTTCAAGCAAAAGAACGTTGCACAGACGTCCTCTCAAGGCTTAACAAAACAATTTTTTGTAGAACCAAACTTTTAAAAATTGGGCAAGTACTATCAGAATAAAGTTTTGAAACACTTGATCAAAAAAAAGTAAACGCTTTCCCCCTCAAGGAAACTTTTTTTTTCACCAAAGATTCTGCACTGTCATTGTAAAATCAACTAAAAAATGGTGAAGTTTAAAAAAAATAAATATTCTGCCCCCCTGATAAATGATTATGAATCCCCGTCTGTGTTGCTTGCGATTTTTTTTTTTATGGGGGATATTAAAAAACCAAAAATAGACGAAAAAGTAAGAGCATTTCTAGGGCTTCAAAAAGCAATTTAAGAGGAAGTTGGAAAAATATCCCCAAAATGACCGAAAAAACTGTTTTAGCTTAGCCAAAACGCTTACGAAAAGTATTCTGTGCTAGAGAAAACCACATTGAATAATTCCATGTAAATAACTTTGTTCACTAAAAATTTATGATCCTCTGAAATTGGTCACACTATTTATGAATCAACCGGTATGTGGAAACTAGTTGATCAGGGCGAAATGAGGATCGGTATTAAACCCTAACAGTCAGAAGAAACCACATTATGAATGCCACTATATTACAGTAGCACCTTCAGAAGATTACTGGAACCAGAAATATCAAACTGTTTCTAACCGTCTCCATTATGTAGGCTTGTATGCTCGCAGACCTATGATTTGTGTTTCATTGACAGGGGTAGAGGGACACAAGTACATTTCAGATTTGGACGAGATGAGTAGAGAGACATGCTCTTCACGAAAGAGTCTCGTTTTAGTGTATAACCTGAAATAGGCGCATTCCTATATGAAGAGAACCTATTTCTTAGAATATTCCTGCATTTGTGGAGATTTGGCCTGCGATTTGGAGCGATGATCTAAATCAGCGATACTCAACATGCGGCCCACCTGACCTTTCTTAATGACTCGATCATGGCCGCTGCACTAACAAATTCAATTATTTAAGAACAATGTATTAAAAATTTAGTGGGGAAATCTATTAATCAAACAATCCCGTTTATCAATTTTGCTATCGATGTCAAGTTGGTAAGAATTTTGGGATGACTTTTTTTTCTTTTTGTAATTTTAACGGTTAGCGTTAACAAATAACAGTACAACAGTGACATGAACTAATTTTTTGTGAAACTTATTTTTAGTTGACCGTTCCAAGTGAAAAATATCTAAATAACAAATGTGGTTTCAAGACGATTAGAATCTTGACTATTTCGCAAAGAAAAACAAACATGGATCACCAACTTGTTTGATTTGTCGTGAAAATTCTGTATTTAAAAAATATAATTTTGCTCGTCATTGTACAACCAAACACATTTTTTCCAGTGGCTCTCTTTTTTAATTGACTTTCTTAAAAATAATCTTTGCAACAGCAACAAAATATTTTTTGGGGGGGGGGTCTTGGGATAAATGATGAAAGGAAATCGAAATTATCCCATAACAGAGAAAAGAATGCATAAACATTTTTTTTTGTGAGTTGAGTTTGATGTAGTTTAACATATTTTAAAATAAAATCCAAATCAATTAATATTTTAATCAATTTTTCACTTATTAAATGCCGGGGTCTTAACCCCCCCCCGAATTAATGCTCATGTTGCATCCCCCATGAAATAGTTGTCATATGTATGTGAGCTGGCGGAAAAAAAGTTCGAGTACCGCTAATTTAGACCAATATTTCTTTCAATGACCGCACCGACCTTACATTATCAGGATTGCATTACTAATGATACAGCGATGTAAGGATGCAATCCTCAGACCTGTTGTGGTATTTTACACTGCAGAAATCGGAGATGAATTCATTCTACATTGTGCTTAGCTAGCAGACAATTTTCTTTTCGACGAAGGAATCTTTTGAAAAGTTTTACCAGCATATTCTCCAGACATGAAATCCGATTCTGGGGAGCAGGTATCTATTCGCTTATTAGTTCAAAAACAAATCAGCAGTTAAAAAGCTATAGTCTACAGGAATGGGAAAGAGTACTCAGTCACTCATTCATAATCTCATTGATTACATACCCCATAGGTGTACGAATTGCTGATGGCCAGAAGAAATTGTATCCCTTTTTAAAACTCATTTTTACTTGAGAAACCCCATTTTTTTTTTAATTTGTTTAATATGCCCGAATTGTGCATTTTTTGTTTCTCCACAAATATCATCAATAAAATTAAATTATTCCTTGTTCTTTGCTTCTTTTTTTCTTATAACATCTATACTTCATACATCAGAGCCGACGAAATATTTTCTCATTCGCAGTTTATATCCAAAATCCCAATATGCACTAATTAATTTCAACAGTGTAAATCTCTAACAATGGTTTCAATTTTAAAAAGCTCCAAAATCTCTAGATTAGATCAAATTATTCCCATTTACAGTCAGAAGAGTGAAATGTTTTTCTGAGCAATTCATTGTAAACTACTTGAAATTTAAAATCAGGCATTATCCTTAACATAGCTGTAAATAAAATAACCAGAAATTTAATAAGAGGGCATAATATGTGCATCATTTTTGTAGAAATATATTCATATACTCTTGATAAGCTTTGTTATTGGATTATATATTTATCAGGGGTTGTAATCATTGATGTATACGCGATTCTGTATTATATATTACAAAGGCAGGTATATTTTTTCCCCAGTACTTCAAATTATGTAATTATAGAGCTTCCTATTTTATTTAATTATAGTCAGCTACATTAAAGTTACTTTTAATTCCGTGTTTGTCTTCTTGAATTAATAATAATCAAAATAGGCTTATATTGATTAAATGATAACTAAAATGTTTGATACAGTAATTTAATTTGGAGGACATAAATAAATATATCTTGAGTAATTAAGTTTGAAATATTAAATCAGAACCATGTAAAATATGGATTCTAACGTCTTCTAACAATATATTTTAATTCATAGCTCAATTATTGCTAATAATACTTGAATCCAAGCAAAACCTTTAGCCTTATTACTAATTTTTATGTCTATTATTACATATTTAAACAATATTTGCTTAGTGTTTCGCTTTAATTCTAAAATTTAGAATTTCTCCTTACTTATTGAATATATTTCATTACAACGAATAATCTTTCTCTGTGTGCCCTAACTTGATATAAATTTAAATCCTGCAAATCATGGAAAATATGTTTATAGTTATAAAGAAAATGTGTAATGAATTTTTTAAGTTGAAGATCGCATTTACCTCAAAACTCTCTATACCTAGAATATCTCCTCCAAGCAAATCTGGATTTTCCAAAGGGAGGTCTCCTAAATACGCTAAAATGTTAAAGAATTAATAAAATAATATTAATTGCGTATAATTTTAAAATAAATGTAGTTTAGTAAGGATTAAAGACTTAAGTTAAAATATATTTGTAAAATAACATTTAGGTATGATTTTTTTTAATTTTATGCATTTTTAGCTTTTTATAGTAATGTTTCATTTTGTCATTATATGTTCTACAGACATTGGACATAAAAGATTTCCATTGAAAGTTTTTGTTGTTATTATTACTAATAAGTAATTATATAAATAATTATAGTGTGCATGAGTAAATTTAAATAACATTAAATGATTTTTTCGTATACTTAAAAAATTTTATAATTTATCAAAATAAATTCGCTTAAAGAAGCGTAAAATTTTCTTTAAGAAATGAGAGTTATGAAGAATAATAAACTGTATAATGTGTGAAAGAAAATATTTATAAAATTTGTATTCTAAACACATTCCTTTTTCTTAACACGTTATTTTTCATAAGCATTCTTTTACAACAAGCCGTACAAGAACGCCTATCTCTTTCGTAAATTAAAAGTAACGCATTATTAACATTTTTCATTTTACTAACTCTAAGAATTTTTTTTGAACTGGAATTCAAAGCACATCTTTTAACACACACAAAAGAGTTTCCTCAGTTAATTTAAAAGTTAAATATAAATTTGCATTTTTCATATGAAGTACTTTATATATCTAAAATATTTTATGCCTACAAACAAATAGATCTTATTTTAACAGCATTAAATGCTTATGCCTATAGTGAAAAGAAATGTACATAAAACTAATGTACATTTTTAAAGGTGCAATAAGAAGCTAAATTCATTTTAAGTAGTCAGTGAAAAAACTGTTTTTTGATAAATTAAATTCATTCACATTGATTAACGCAATCCTTTTATGGGTGCTCTGTTTTGATGAACTATGAACATGAACTAGGCTTTTAAAGTTATACATTAATAATCAAATATATTTGAAATGTTACAAGATAAAATATAGCTGACAGAGCTCTTACCATTTTCAGTGGCATAACAATAACACACCCAAAACGATAACAAGACAATTTTAGGAAGACCCATTTTTTTCGTTGCTGTGGAACTCACAATGAAAGAATCTCTTTTGATCATTTTTAAAATAGTTTATATTTCAATATCAAAATCAGTTTGAAATGTTCGCAATTTCCCAGCTGCTACATTCTCATAAGATAAAATGCAACCTTTCTCTTTCTGCAACTATGTGCCTTTTCTTCATATCCTGGATTTTGATTGTAATTAGAACATAGTTACTAGTTTAAATGTGTGTTTTAATGGTATAAAAAATCTAATCTGAATGTTATTCATATTGCTATAAAATGTTATAAAGATCATATAAAAATTAAAAGAGAGAAATTGACATATTACAAATCTTGCAAAACTGTCCAAATTAAATCAATAAGCAATATAATTGATTTGTATAAAAATATTGCACATTTTTCAATGCTTATCATACTTAAGCCTTACTGTGCCATAAGGTTGCCAAGAGTAAATACTAGCATATAATTTGTTTTAGTTTGTGTAGGCCAGTGTTTCTCAAACTTTCTATACATGCGCCCCAATTTTCAATCATAATTTTCGTCGCGTCTCCCTCCATGCAATATTTTTGTATTGAATTCTATAATAATGTGCTTTGATGTAAAGCTACAATACCACTCTAATTATAAACGGTACAAATTATCAAGATAAATATTAAATTTTGTATATAATTTTATGACATGCCTATAGGGTCATTGGCAATTATTAAGCTTGTTCTTAGCTTATAGTACTGTTAAATTAATTATGAAACACACTGTGCAGTATTGATACATTTATAAGTGTATTATATCAGTGTAAATGTTTATTTTATTTTTTATTATGTCTGATTGTATTTTGTTTTGTTTCCTTTTAGTAAATTAAAACTTTTTAAAAATAATCTTTCGTTTTCGACTTTTCAATGTACTCGCGCCCCCCTTGTAGGGTTATCACGCCTCCTAGGGAGCGCGCCCCACAGTTTGAGAAACACTGGTGTAGGCTTTAAATAAATAAAAATCATAAGAAAAATACATAATAACGTGTAGTTGTTTTTCAACTAATGTATTAATTCAGTATGGATCGATGCCTAGCTTTATCAGGCATTTGCTTTCATTTCTTCAAATACATCTTATTGTTACCGAAACATGAGTTACCGAATAACATGAAATAGGTACCGAAATAATGTTACCGAAATAATGTTACCGAAATAACATGAAATATGTGAGGAAACACAGAAATATATATTTACACGACACAATACTCTAAAATAATAACAGAGTGAGAGTACAGAATTCGTGAGTGTTCTATCTTTGGTGCCAATTGATTTGACAGATCTTTCTTTTTTTTTTAAATATTCCCGTTCATGTAATTGCATTCGGCATGCGTATTTTGACATTCGCCATAAAATTACAGATAAGATTACAATATATATGACATCCACCAGTGATTTTCGCAGTTTCAAAAGGGTTAATATGTGTATTAGTATCAACATGTTACAGCAAATTGCATGATGTTCTGCATCAACTCGGGTGTAAGATATCTACAACTCTGCGAGAAAAGAGTTTTCGAAAGACAGCACTGGGGAGTCTGATTTAGTAAATGGCCTTAATTTAAGTGACGTCATAGTTCAAGATAACTGTAAATACGTGTATCTAGTCAATCAGATCGTATACTTCACTGCTGTCTAAGGTATGCAGCCCCGGGATCAAGGTTTTTCAATTCCGAAATCCCGGGATTAAAATAACTAATCCCAGGATTTAATTTTTGTCTGAATTATATTTTAAAAGTTTTTTCTCATCCAAATTTTTCTATGAGAGTTTAATTTTTAGAAAATTTATTTTATGTTTATGAAATATGTATGTAGAACTTTTTATGCAATTATAAGTGGTATAGGTAAAAAGAAATATATGCGGCTCTCACTTCTCGTACGGGAGAACGTCGCATAGATCTATGTAGCTCACTGCAATACTTACACAATAATATAAATATCTCAAGAATAGATTTTGTCACAGTTCTTTCTTAAATTAAATGCCGTAAATTAATAGTAGACCTACTTGAAAGAATTGAGAAACTTAGAATTCCATTGCATTACTAACAGCTCATGCAACTGGATTTTCTATTTCAAACAAGGTGTGACGTCTTCGATTGGGGTGAACCCCACCCCTCTATTCATCTGAAGTCACCCTATATCCATCCCCAAACAGATGTTGGGTGACAAGTGCAGGTGGCCATATGGGGTCATTGTTTGTTGTCTGGCCCGGACGCGACATCTGGTCTGAATTTACACGGCTAAAGAATGCCGGTGACAATAGGTATTCCTGTATGAAAGTTCTGAATAGGCGAAGCCTGTATGCAAGTCTATGCGTTGGAGAATAGGGCTATGAGGCCCAGGTGTGAGATGAGAATGGAAATTTCAGAAGTTGATGAGAGTTATGGCGCCCTTGGATTCCGCAGCAGACGGACGAGGAATGTGTTTGTGTTTGCAGCGCAAATGGGAGACGAAAGTGGCCCGGGGACGAGGGCAGACCTTTTTTTACCTGCCAATGAGGAAGACGAGGGCAGACCTTTTTGGCCTGTCAATGAGGAAGACGAGGGGCGTATGGTGGACCCGCCCCTGGTGTTTAAAAGGGGTTAATTTTGAACGGAGAGAGGAGGGAAGGAAAACTTGAAAAGACTGGAACTTTGGATGGAGAGGAAAGAAACTTGGACATAGAGCCCTGGAGTGAGACGGACGGAGCCCTGAATGGAAACAGAGAACCATGGAGTAAACTGGAGATTTACCCGGAAAAGCAAGGGATTGACGAGTGCCTGGCGGAATAAGGATTGATCTCGAGTGAAAAAGACTCTCCGCCCGGCTTGGCCTATTTAATGAACATTTTAATAACATATGAAGCTATTAAAAAAAATAAAAAGAGGCTGTAACAAATTTTCTTGTGTACTAACTACTGACGACGTTACAGCTATATATATATATATATATATATATATATATATATATATATATTAAATTGGTGGCAGCGGTGTAGATCCGGCATTTGAGTTAATAGATGCCCGAATCCTTAGTTTTATTGAAGATAGAGAAAAAAGGCCAGCCGTGTGCGAATGTGATGAGAGAATTTTAATGCCAGCCTGATTTTGGGAGCGCTGACTTCAAGAGGTTTCTGTTCCTGCTGCGATGAAGCGTGCTCGCCTGATTTTTGGAATTGCCTGCTATGAGATGTTTTCCTGAGTCCTCCTAGCTGTGAGAAGAGCTGATACAAGTGTCTCCTGTTCCTGCCTGATGAATCAACGAGGATCTAAGAGGACCTGTTTGCCCGTTTGTTTTGAGGGACGTTTTTCAAGAGTTCCCAGTGTCAAGAAGTCACGAGTTCCTGTCTCTTTGTGATGAGTGCGGTTTTTTTTAAGAAGTGATTTGTGTGTAAAGAGAGTTCCTGAGTGTTCCTATGTCTACGTCTACGAATTTTAAGGTGAGTCTTTTCTTTGAGATTATTTTCGGGACAGCAACTGAGTATTGTTTTTTGTATGTAAAATGTTGAGATATGAATATAAAAAGGATCTAGGTAAATTTAGTAAAACACAAGAGACTAGAAAGATTTTTTGAGTTTTGTATGAAGTGTATAAATGTGCGATATTGGTATTTTGTTTGAGTTGTGAAAGTTAGTATATGGTAGTTATACTTGTTGTGTTGGCACAGTAATTGTGTAGGGTATTGTTGTGGTCTTAGATTTGTGAAATTAAGCATACAGTAGTTATAATTTGTTGTGGGGCTGGTACAATATTGTGTAGGATATTGTTGAAGCAGGATTTGTGAAATTTGGTATATAGTAGTTATACTGGTAGCGCTGAGGATCAGTGTTGAGCAGGTTATTGTGTTGGTTTTAGATTTGCACACATTTGTAAAATATAGTTAAATCTAGGTCTAGTGTATTGTTAGTTTACCTTGAGTCTATGTATAATTTTTGCAACGATTAAGTTTAAATTTGGTTTTGTGTGCATTAGGCGCATCAAGTAAGGCTTCTGTTAAGAGAAGGAAAAGACGTACGTTAGAAGTTGCGAAAGAATTAGGGGTAGAAGTTGATATTACTTTACCTAAGATGGAAATTAATAAGAGAATTTGTCAAAGTAAATACTATACTGATGAAGTAGCTAAAAACGGGAAATTAAGGCACTTGAAGAACGTGAAAAAAAGGAAATTAAGGAACGTGAAGAACGTGTAAGACGGGAAATTAAGGAATTCGAGGAGCGTAGACTCGCTAGGGAATTTGAGTTAGAAAGACTAAGAGCTCAATTCAGAAATAAGTTAAAAGAAAATGAATTGAAGTCAGGGAATAGGACTAACAATCTCGCAAATGTTTATTGTGTGTCAGGAAAACGTACCGCAGAAGTTAGTGAACCGGTTAATAAGTGTAGGCCGTTATTTAACCCGGTAGTCAATAAAAGCGTGGAGAACGCCATGTCTGGTGATTTTGAAAATGAGAATTGTTCCCCCTCAGTGAGAAGGACGAACGTTTCCCCCCCTTCTGAAGTAAGAGGGATAGGAACAGAAAAGAATAGCAAATTTATGGTTGAAAAAGGGAAAGAAATCAATGTGGATAGAATTGGTCATTGTGTAAGGGAACTGAGGCCGTTTGCAGGTGCAAAAGTTTTAAAGCAATCGCTTTGTAAAAAGGAAGGGTAATAAATTCTGATGAAATAAGAGCTGATTCTTTAGAGTTGATAGCAGATAGGGAATAGTGAACCCTGAAATTTTGAGTTGTGAAAAGGAATGCGAGGAAAAAAGAAGATACCAGTATGACGTTAACGGGTGGTGAAAAGCAGTTAACAGTGAATCGTGAAGGTTTTCGGAATCATATAATGGCTAAGATAGCAGGGCAGTTAAATGAAGGAAAAGAAAACACGTGTAAAGCTGATGTGTGGGGAGGTTTGAGAGGTGAGTTAACAATGCGTTTGCCTCTCTCAAAACCAAAAGAGTTTGATAGGAACAGTTTAGAGACGGATAATAGGTCTAGCTTTAGTTCAGAATTTAATTTCGAGATAGATTTACCAGAGAAAAGAGATCGCAGTACCATTTATCGTCTCAATTTAATAAAACTGTACCGTAAGAAGCCGAATTTGGCAAATTTGGTTAAGAAGAATAGCTCGAAGGGAATAGTGAAAGATTCCGAAATTCTCTATTCGGTAAAGCTATTTATGGATTTTAACTTTCAGGGTGTTTTAAGGGAAAAGCCTAACTGTATTTTAAATTATCGCCTGATCGAAGTAACTACGAAGAATGATTAACACTGGAAAAAGAAAGAAGGGTTTCCTTCATATCCTGGGATGATTTCTTTAAGGCAGAAGGATAGTAGTTTAAATACGGGAAAGCCGTTTAAAATCAAAACTTGCTGTGCTATCCCAGATGTTAATTAATTCGCTACGAGGATACAGAGTATTTTAGATTTAGATGTGGGAACGGGATGGGGCAGTTCAACCGTACTCTGCCCGTTGTTTGGTTAGAAGAGTGAGCCGATACCCGCATCCACGTATTAAATGTATTAAGTTTAGAATTTGAACCAGGTGACGCGAGCCGAAATTTATCTTTTATTAAAATGGAAGGTTTTGTAGAAAAGAATAGCGCGGTATCGTGGGTCACTGTACTGATTTGTGGAAATGGTATTTTGCCGTTCTCTCATGATGAGTTATCCGAAGTATGACGAATGCTATGCCATTCAAGTATGTACATTATTAAAAAGGAGGTTTAAGTTTGTATGTGTTTTTCTTATGGATGGTAATTTAACGACACAGGTTATGAGATGGTTAAAGCAGAATGATGTATCACGAAGGGTCGATATAGACATTCCCATGCAGATTTGGAAAATCGTGTAAAGCAGATTGACCTTGAATTAAATGGTTGAGTAGGATGGGTCGGAAGTCAGATCGACCAAAAGGAAAATTAGAGCCGTCGGAAAATTTGTTCTATGCACGCAATATGACTTAGTAAATTCATTGCATGAGCTAATGAGGTATAAGTTAATTATATTCCCACTCAAAGTGTCTTATTTTCCTCAATAACTAACGTAATGGAAGACAATACCATGAATTGTGAATAACTTGTCATAATGGTTGTGAGAATGCCTACCGAAAGCCAAAAATTTAACTTAATTTAGAAGGTCTTGATTTAAAAATTTTAATTTAAAAAAAAATTGTTTTTAATGTTATTTGCAAGGCTTGGAATTTATAGGTGTTTATTTTTGTTTATTTAATATCGTTGAATAAGTAGATGGGGATAAGCAATTCTTTTGGATTTGTGCTAGGTGTGAATTAATATCTGTAGGAGTATGAGTGTTTGTGTGTGTGTAAGGTGGAAGGATATTATGTGTTATTGAAAATCTTTGTGTCTTTTAGTAAAGTGAATACTACAGATGTTTAACACAATTGATTGAGCGATTTAATGTATTGGAATTAGGGAAATATTATGATTTGATTTAACTTCTTTTTGAAAAACCCTGAAAATTTAAGGTGTGATGTAACTTACAGAAAAGGAAAAGAATCCAAGATTTGGGATTTAAGTTTTAGTTGTAAAGTGAATGTTTTATAGAATTTTGGATTTATTTATTTATTTTACTTTGATTGTATTTATTACTTGATTGCTGTCCTGGCCAGTCTCATTGATAAGACAAACTTTCGGTGTGAAATGTTAAGAATTGAACTAGCCTGAGGCCAGGCAGTCCAGTGAAATGGACTTTTCAGGGGAAGGAGTTGTGACGTTCTCGATTGGGGTGAACCCCACCCCTCTATTCCATCTGAAGTCACTCCTATCTATTCATCCCCAAACAGATGCTGGGTGACAAGTGCAGGTGGCCATGGGGGTCATTGTTTGTTGTCTGGCCTCGGACAAGCGCGAACATCTGATCTGAATTATTAATGGCTAAAGAATGCCGGTGACACAGGCATTCCTGTATGAAAGTCTTGAATAATAGGCGAAGCCTGTATGCAAGTCGATGCATTGGAGAATAGGGCTATGAGGCCCAGGTGTGAGATGAATGGAAATTTCAGAAGTTGGATGAGAGTTATGGCGCCCTGGATTCCAGAGACGGACGAGGAATGTGTTTGTGTTTGCAGCGCAAATAAGAGACGAAAGTGGCCCGGCAGCATCACGAGGGCAGACCTTTTTGACCTGCCAATGAGGAAGACGAGGGCAGACCTTTTTTGGCCTGTCATGAGGGGAAGACGAGGGGCGTATGGTGGACCCGCCCCTGCGTTTTTAAAAAGGGGTTAATTTTGAACGAGAGGGGGAAGGAAAACTTGAAAAGACTGGAATGTTGACGGGGAGAGGAAAGAAACTTGTACATAGAGCCCTGGAGGAGACGGACGGAGCCCTGAATGGAAACACAGAGAACCATGGAGTAAACTGAGATTTTAATTCGAAAAGCAAGGGATTGACGAGTGCCTGGCGGAATAAGGATTGATCTCGAGGAAAAAGACTGTCCGCCCGGCTTGGCCTATTTAATGAACATTTTAATAACATATGAAGCTATTAAATACTGTTTAAAATTTTAAAAAGAGGCTGTAACAAATTTTCTTGTGTACTAACTACTGACGACGTTACAAAGGTAACACTTGAAACTGATTCACATTCTAATTCAATAACTGGATCAATTTATGCACAAAATCCATTAAGTGTTGCAGAACTAGATAAAATTATCAAAGAGGATTATGCACCAATGCAATCTATTAGATTTGAGGCACTGTCATCAAAAATTCAAAAAGAAATCTCATTTTCGAAAATGGAGGGAGACGTGGTGACTACCTAAAAGAACATACTCCTAATTAATGACGATAACACTACTTTGGAACAAAAATAAGAATCCGTTTAAGGTATCCGATTACGTTCAGAACCGTGATTTTGCAAAAGCGAGTAAATGGATAATATTTATGATATTTGTGTCACTTAGCTTAGAAAATGTACATGCAATTGTTTTAAGAATAGAGTATTACAATAAAAAATTATTTAATGACAATATTTTGACAAAAAACGAATATAGAATGACCTATTTTCAAAATATTTTCCTTTTGTGAAAATTGCTTCTATTATAATAATATTTTGCCTGTAAATAGCTCAGACCTCTGTACAGAGGCTCAACTAGAATTTTTAAAATATACAACTTAGAAGTGGGTTTATCCATGTTTTACGACAACAGAGGGGAGAAATTTTAAGAAAAAAACCACCGGTAATTATTTCAATGGGTTGTAACTCTGAAAATAATGTGAAGTTTTCAAAAATCATAGTTGATCCTCTGTACAGAGGTCTGAGCTATATACAGGCAAAATATTGTTATAAAAGAAGCATTTTTCCACAAAAGGAGAACATTTTGAAAAAGGTTATTCTAAGTTAATTTTTTGCTGAAATATTGTATTTAAATAATTTTTTATCAAAATGTCCTTAAAACAGTTTTATACATGTGTATTCTAAAGTAATATTCTATTAATAAAGTAATATTCTATTTAGTGTCACTAAATATCATGAAAATTATCCATTTATACGCTTTTTTAAAATCACGGTTCCGAACGTAGTCGGATACCTTAAACGATGAAACGCTGGACATGCTGTTGTTTTTAAAAGCTTATTTACAGAAACACAAGAAATGAAGAAATGTTTTTTTTATTTCATTATGTACTTTTTTATGATGAATTGAGTTTTTTTTTCATTTGTTTCAATAAAATTAACATTAAACCAATTTTTAATTACATTTTCAGTTTTATTGTGAAATTTCAACTATGCTAATGTGTAACTATTTTTAATAAATATTCCAATCCTAATTCCAAGACCAATCCCGGGTTCCCGGGATTTGGATAATATAATCCCCAAGTACAGGTATTGAAAACAGAACATGGAATTGCACAAATCCTACCTCTATCATTTTTTTAAAATTTCTTCTGAAAAGTACATACATATTTGTCAACAATAATAACACTCAAAATGAACTTGGTTAAAAAATATACGTATGATATAAGATTTTTAAATTTTAAAAAATTTTTTCGAAGAAAATATTTGTACCATCAAATATCAAATTATCAAATTTGAAATTGTGTTTAAATTTTACTAGCAGAACAACAAATATAAGTCTAATGTCAAATTTAAATTCAATGGAAAACACGTGATTACTTTTATCATGTGACCCATTGATTTTAGCCCATTCAGTTAAAAATAGCGTTACGTATCGAAAATAGATTAAGAAGACACAGTACGAATCGATTAACAAAAATCGGTCAAAAACTCAAATAAATTCTTTTAGCCTAAATTATTTTATATATAATTTTCTATAATCTTACAAAATTCAAAAGCTTGAAGTTAAAAAAAATTCAGAATTATGATAACTTTTATGTTTTTATTCACATCTCAATGGTAAATAAAAATTTAAAACGGATTTATCTAAGAAAGAAAAAAAAAAACTCATTTATTTTCATTTAAAATGCAAAGGCATTTCTTTTCGATTTTGAGCCAAATGCTTTGAATTTTTTTTACCTATTACTGTTAGTACATGTAGCAAAAGTTGTTATGGATTTTTGAATCTCAAAGCATATTTTTAAAAACATAGTTGTATTTAGAAATCACACATTTTTAAGGAATTTTAGTAAGATTCATAAAAAGAAGTATTCAACAAACATCAATTGTGCTAACAGAAAACCCATTCCAACTTTTGTTACACTTAACTTGACGTATTTGTAAATCAAGTTTCATGTGTATAAATCAATAACAGTAGGAGGAGTAACATTTTAAAATCCCTGTATAAATTTTAAAACTCTTATTTAAAAAATTAAACGGTTAGTCTCTTTTTGAGTACTTTAAGCACAAATACTTCAAAATCCGTACACATTGGTTGCAAGCAAAAAATTGCAAAAACCATTAAATCAGATTTTTTTAATAAATCAATCCATGTCCCCTTAATATGGGAAGGTTATTTTTATGTTTATTTCATGATACAAATGATGGTTTACTTTTCAAATGTGTAGTTGTTTTATAACATTAATTAAAAATGAATTCATTGTATTTTATATTAAATTACTTTCTGTATAAAGGGCAACAAAAAGAGTTCCGTTTGGCTAAAAATATATAGCCTATTTTATTTGAATTCTGATCAGAGATGTTGAATTGAAGCTGTACTTGTACGTTCGTTCAACTTATGTATTTACTACTTAATTCGTTTGTTGTTTTTGAATGAAAATATTTTCATAGAATGATTGTAGTTTCTGTAATAGTAATATATTAATCATTTTCGTCTGCAACAAAGATTACTTTGTTTGTAGATTGTCGGGAAATAGGTATGCGGATCAGTTTGAACTACAATTGTATTGATGGTTTGTTGGAATTCTATTTCCGTCAGAGTGAATAAATCTATTAGAGGTTCCTCTCTAAATAGAATTTTGGTGCGTATGTAACAGATTGTTACAATGATGATATCCAGGTATGTATTAGGATTATGGGGTGGGGGAAATATAGTTTATGATATTCTGTTATCCATTCTATTAATCTAACACTCGACGTATTTCGAGACATTAGCAGTCAAAGCAAAAATATTCCACCACAGCCGACTCGAGGAGGAAGTATCGCGATATATATTCATCATTTTTTTAAAATTTAATTAAATTTTACATAATATAGTATTCAATCGATCGGGGTTCGAGGATTGTATGCAATCAGTGCCAAAGATCAAGACAGTTCTTCATGAGCGATGGGAATTTATTATCGAAAAACAATCCTTGAAACACAAACATACAGGATACAGTATTGGCTGAATAAATCTCTGAAGGTCTTCATACCCTCTACGGCGCTCAGACACAACTATCAGTGTCTAAAATACAAGAATGTTTAAAGATTATTCTCAAGCACTCGCTTGTCCTGTTCAAAAGTCAAGTTATCACTAATCGCTGGTCGACTCTCCTCGGTAAAATCAACACCAACTTATCGCTAGTGAAAACAATACTAACTCAGTTTTGGTGAGTGACTCCCCATTTATAGGCCTCATGGATCTTTCGAGAAAGATCCGCTGACGTCATAGATCTTGATATTTGTAGATTTGTCCAATAATTTCCAGGAAAATCCATATGGTCGCCAAAAATGAGAACAACTTGGCTATACTAAGATTTCATCAAGTTTCAATTGGATCGGAAGTATAAGGTAAGGAACGGCGTTGATTGTGGATATTACAATTTTAACATAAAATAAATACAACAGAAAGTAATGTTAACGTATTACACTTCTAGATATAAATTATTTACACTATTTTAAGTACTCTTTACACAAAGTTCGTAAAAATATTTATTATTATAATTTTTTGTGTGTATTTTGTTATATTTATAATAATTAATATTTTTTTTAGAATGAAAATCAAAGTTAAAACAATCGTTCTTCTTTGTTTTGTAACAATTATTTTATTGCATTTTAAAATAAAGAAGTATAGCCTAATGACAGTAATTTAGATAACTAGATTATATTTCTACAAAATATTTTGTTAAAGAATTTTTTAAAATTATTAATATTAAACAATATCATTTTACAAGTTTTAGTATTTAATTAAAATTAAAAAAAAAAAAATTTAAAATCACCTTTCTTTCCTTTTTCCGTGGTTTTTCTACCCCTTTTTACACATTTGTAAGAAAATAACTCCACAATTTTGAAATCTGATGAAATAAATATGATACATCCCATGAAACTTTATTTTGATTCCACATGTTATGTATTTGCATACACTATATTCTTATTGATATCCAGTACACTTTTAAAACTGCAATTGGTTTCTAATACACTTAATTGGAATCTCAACAGATATATATGAGAGGTACGTATTATATGGGGAAGATCCACATAGAGAATTTATTTTCAATATTCCATTCATTCTAAAAATAAATCTTGTAACTCAATAGCTGAATGGATATTTTTAAACATACTAATATAAAATATTTTGAAATTAAATTTTTTTTATTCAAGTGGATCTTTTTAATGATTGATTTATAGCAGGGGTGGGCAAACTTTTCCAGAGTACGAGCTACTTCTATTTTTTCAAGGTTTTGCGATCCCTTCCTTAGGTAAGCTAAGAAAAATTTCTACGATATTTACTATAACTTAATAATAAATATGTAATATGTACTCACATCCATCACTATAATAACAAAAAAATTTAAATTATTATGTACAAGTTTAAAGCAAAACGCAAGTTGAAAGCATAATAATAATAATAGCCACAAATATATTAATATCAAATGGTACATTTATTAGCAAACAATTAAAATACATTAAAAATAAAACTTTTTCATCTAAAGTTGGTTCTCGTAGTTATAGTCATTGGAAGACCTAGTTTTGTTGCTGTCAGCCAATCTTGAATCATTCGGTATATACGTAATTACTAACTGCTAATCTTCAGGCGGTCACCCCAAAATGTCTTGGTGGTCCAGCGGTTGATCACGATTAACTTAATGCCTCTTCTCCACTTGTTTTAAAGAATTTAATTGCCTTTTTTTCTACAAATTTTTTTCTATGAATTCTAAAATAATGTAATGCTTTTTATTATTTTAATATGTTGTGTGGATCCATTTAAAGCGATTCCTTATCGTTGATAGAAGTTACGCTCTAACTCCAGAAGAAGGAAAAGAATTGTAGGAAAATGTCGTTTGAATCAATTTCATTTAGAAAAATAACTTATTTGAAGTCATTAAACAAAACAAATAAAGATTAAAATATAAATATAAATTAATTTTATATTTTAACCTACAAGTAATATTCGAAAAAATTAATTGCATTTCTTTCTTTACATTTTATTTCATGTTGCATTGATTTTTATATTTTCAGTTTGCGCTGTGGCTTATATATAAAAAACTTTCTCTTCTTCTTTTTATAGGGATACAGTATCTTTGCGAATTTAGAATGTAATAAGAAAAATAATCATTTTGAAAAATTTGCTTTTATATCGTTTTACTTCATATCTGTCTGCTTTTTCTCCGTTTCACTCATATCTTATTTAAATTTAAAATACTCTATATTTCAGCATGAAAAGAATTTCATAATTTTGAGGACTACTTTTGAGAATCTTTTTTTTTGCAAACAAATTTAATGTAAATGTAATTGAATAATTCAAAAAATAACTAATTTTTGCAACGAAAAGTTCTATGTAAAGATTCTGGAAAACACAAATAATTTAAAAGCATACAAAAGGGGAAAAATGATGAAAAATACATTAAATGCATTTATAAAATATTTAACCAGAAAGAATTAACGTACAAAAGGTTCAGATTTCCAGTTTGTTAATTATATTTTTTCACAATACTCTTCAATTTTGTTGTAATCTCAATCCTTCTTTCTAAAGAATTGTGAAATTCTTTAGTTTATTTTATTAAACATGTATTAAAATGCTTTGAAGTTAGTGAATGTTTTTTTTTTTTTACATTTCCACGAAGATGTATACACATTTTTCTATTTGAACTAATTATTTTGCATTTTTTTAAGTAATAAAATGTCAACATTCATTTAAATATTTTTAATCATCCTCTCTTTCTGAAGAATTGAGTAGTTCTTTTTAATTCGCTTAATTACGATTCAATTACAATGTTTTGAAATCTAGGAAAATAAAGTTTTGTATTTTTGCCAGGAGTAGGCATTCTCGTATTTCTATATTTCAAAAGCTTTTTGACATACCTTTAAACATTTTTAGAATTGGTTTATTTTAAATAAAATTAATTACTTAATAAGAATTTTTAAGAAAAGTTTATGTTTTAATACAGACATGAAAAAGTAACAAAGAAATTCTTAGGCCAGTTTAATAATTTATTCAGAATTACGAATCGGGTTCAAAATGCTGAAAACCATGCTTAAGGTTTGTAAACATAGTTTTCACAGTTGTATAATTTCTTGATTCTCAATATGTCACTTTTGCTCATGAAGTACTTTCGAATGACATCTTTAAGATACATATCATTCTTTCCCACCATTGTCTTTAAATTTCTTCTGTCCTTTGAAAATGTATATGAGCCATACAACATGATAGAATCGTAATCGAATGGCGTCAGCAATTGGTTCTGCTCGGGTTTTAGTTTAAAGAATTGTGGTTCCATACCTGCAGGAAAAAGGATAGTTAAAGTTTTATTGCAATAGATATTGAAGCATATTTAACAAAATTCTGCTCGTGATAGATGAGATTTTATTCGGGAATTCACAGGAAATTAAAATGAATTACATCAGTTGATTTTTTAAAAAATAGAATTTTTCAAAAACTATAAGTTTCTCTAGACTTTTGAGTAGCGTTTCGATTAAATTATAAATTAAAATGTATTTTATATATTTAGGAACGAAGTAAATTGCCTTAATGTACAAAAGTTTTAAAAACGAAATTTTAAAACACCGCGTTTTTGAATATTGAAATGTAATTTTAAAACAATGTGAAAATGTTTGAAAAGAATTAAAAGATCAAGTTAAAAATTTTAAAAGCGAGAATAATAAGCATTATTAAAATGTAGAAACATAATAAACATCAAAGTGTTTGAAATTTCCTTTGGGTTCCTTTTTTCTTGGTTCTTTTTTTGGTTAGTTTTAAAAAATTTTTTTATTTATATTTAAACCCCAACCCTTTTTTAAAAGGTCGATAAAGTTCCTTAGAAAGCCTTTAAAAAAAAGCTGTGATATATGGAAAAATTTTGGGGTAGGTTCCCCCCCCAAATTTTTAAAAAAACCTGAAAATGACAAATCTCTAATTATTGTCTCAAAACACCATACAAAAAAGGAGAAAAAATAAACCCATGTTACATATTTATAAAACAAAAGCAATTAATTTTTATTACAAAATAATTAAAATCTAATTAAAATTAGTACACAGTGAAAATTTCGTCTCTAAATACATACAACATGTGAGCATTCAAATTGAAATTAGGAATAAAATTAATAACTAACAACTATTCATCTCACTTTTATAACAAGGGATTTTTATTTTATTAATGGGGTCAAAATTTTTCATCAGTAGATTTTCAGATATGTTTCGCCAAAAGGCTGGATTTGATTGAAATGAAGAATTTTTGTTCGTTATTAACGCTTTTTTGGGGTTTTGTAAATTGTTACAAAAATATGCCATTAGTGCAGTGCTTCTCAAAGTTGCAATATTCGCGACCCAATATTCAATTATAATTTTCATAACAATGTATTGAATAACATAACAATGTATTGAATTCAATAATACTATACTTTGATGCTAAAACTACGATACAAATTCGACCTCTTAAGCACCCTTCGTGTATGTAAACGTTTCGCTAAGCCAAAGTATTTATTTCCCCGGACGTATATATACGTCTTTCTGAAGTACGATCTTTCCTGTGCACTGCTATCCATGCAATTATTCCGAAGTCTTTGGAATGCAATAAAAAGACGACAATATTTGCGAAGGATTTACTTATTTCAGATTATTTGCTTCTTTCTTCTCCCCCCTCTCCCTTCAATACATGAAATACGCACGCCTACGTGAAAAACATTTGGCATTGGGAAGCGAATCACATAACTTAATTTTAGTAAATTAATTTTTTTTAAATATTTTTTTATTTTCAACATTTCAATATGCTCGCGCCCTACTCGCAGAGTTGTCACGCCCCCCAATTCGAGAAACGCTGCATTAGTGGCTGCTTTTTTATTTATCGTTGTTTTTATAATTCTTGATAAACCGCTGTACAAAGCTTAAGGTAACGCCAAAAATTTAATGCACATTCTACGTCAGGATCATGAGTAAGAAAATTTCTTTGCGTACTTGTTGCAAATTTTAAGGCCTTGCAAATTAAATCGGCTGTTAAAAAAGCTGAACTTCACCTTTGACTTCGCAATTATCAAAAACTCTAATAAATTTGTTCAAGTCAGAAGGATTCCTCATCAGAAGGACATGAATCCCTAAATTTTCTTGGGAATCGTGCTAGAACAAAACATTTGTGTAAAATTAAAAAAAAAAATCTTTAAATTTGTACAGTGTTTTTTAAAAAATCCGAAAAAAGACCAAAAAAAAAAGAGTTGGGTGTATAATATATTTAAAAAAAATGACTCATATAATGTTCCCCTATCTTGAGACTCCTCAACTATTACATACAGACTTGAATTTGGAGAGGGGAGTTTTTTATTGAGACCCACGAAAAAAGGTTTTTTAAGGGAAAAACTTCCAAGGGGGGGCCCGGGGGCGTTATAGCAGTGGATATAAAAGTATTTCTGAACACAAACCAAAGCTTAATACAAGGATTTTTCAAACCTCACTAACGTCAAATCTTTTTCTTAATATATAATCATACAACATCAGGAAATATTCAGCGCAGCTGGTGAGTAATGGCTAGTATATTTATATATGTGCAATGAAATGGCAATACAACTTTTTCTTTGTTCATCATCTGTTTCCTGTTTGTTCGGGATGTAACGAAAACGATTTTGAAATATATCATTTGGTTTAAGTAGTACTGAACTCGTCACTAAAATAATAGGACTCTTCTTCGATTAGACCATGACTGCTATGAGTTACTGGGATGCAGCCTTGGATCCCTATGTTCACCCTTTCTGGGGGAAGCACCTCATACAGATTTCTATTTTATAGATGAGAATTCTCCTTCAGGTAGAAGTCATCTGACCAGACGAATTTCTGACAGGTGAGGATATTCACAGGATGCATTGACCACCCCATATCCCCCAAAACCTCCCGGGTATATTTGGGATGTATTGGGGGGGGGAAATTGCAAATGTTTTCCCCCCAAAAATTAAAGACCCAAAATCAAAAAACCCCCGCTTTTCTGGTGGAAGAAAACAATAGTTATTGGGTTCTGATTTTCAGTATTTTAGGTGAGTAAATGTTTTCAATATTAATGTCGTGCTAAAAAGCAACTCAAAGGTTATTGGTGACGGGACCTCGAAATTTTTTAAACCCATCGGGCGGTGACGAGGGGACATCTAAAGCTCAGGCCCCCTTCCCCAAAAACTGCCATCCTCCAACAGGAGCATTTTTTAAACCATACGACACATTTAACGGGCTTCAGCCTCTTTAAATACGTGTTTTCCCAGTACCCTAGG
Source organism: Trichonephila inaurata madagascariensis (assembly GCA_019973955.1). Lineage (NCBI taxonomy): Eukaryota > Metazoa > Arthropoda > Arachnida > Araneae > Nephilidae > Trichonephila > Trichonephila inaurata. The sequence goes on along the minus strand of BMAV01025644.1, from coordinate 63,362 downwards.
ACTCAAACCCCCCGCACGGGGTTTGTAATCACTAAGTCCCCCAGGTTACAGATACCACGAATTCTTTTGAAGAAGTTTAAAATTTAAAAGGGGGGGACCAAAATCAAAACACATTTTTATCATCTAATCTCTCCTTCATCCTTTTTTTGCGACTATGAGCACTATACATGATCAAGCTTGAGCACCGTAAATGTCACATGAAATTTTTTACATTATATTAGCTTTTGCCAGTGCTTCTCAAAGTTTCAATATTCGCGACCCAATATTCAATCATAATTTTTTCATGCCCCCTCATACAATAAAATTTATTAAATTTCCCAATAATATATTTTTTTTGATGCTAAAACTACGATACGATTTTTAAACTCCTAATTTCCCCCTTTATATGAACGTCCCCTTAAGTTGCGCTTTTTTGCACCGGACGTATATAAAAAATTTTTTTCAAAGGAAATACGATTTTTTTTCCGTCAATTTTACCCAAAAATTTATTCCAAAACTTTGGAATTGAATAAAAGGTTTGACAGTGTTTGCGTTGAATGTACTCATTTAAAGGGGCTTTTTTTTTAATTCTTTTATTTATTTTTTTTCCCCCCAAAAATTTTTAAAATCTGCTTTTTAAAGGTTTTTAAAACCTTTAAAAATATCAAGGTAAGTTTTAAATTTTTTTGTATATAATTTTTATATCTGAGCCTCCATAGGTCACTGGTAATTATTAAACTTGTTCTTAACTTAGTATTGGTAAAATTAATTATATAAAATATATTGTGTAGCACTGATATTTTTAAAAAGTGCAATACCCCGGTAAATTTTGGATTTTTTTTTTTAAAGGTTATAATGTTTTTTTGTTTGTTTACTTTTTAGTAAACTAATAATTTTAAAAAATTTTTTTGTTTTTTTTTTTTAAAAGCTCGCCCCCCTCCTTATAGAGTTGTAACCCCAATGGGGGTGGGGCCCCCAGTTTGAGAAGCGGGCATGCACGGAAAAACCAAAATTAAAATCTGTGTTTGGTATAGTTGAAGATTATCAATTATGAAGAATCAAAATCCATCATATCGATCATCAAAAGGAAAATTATTTTAATTCTAAATCCCAGTGTATTACGTCAACCATATTGTAACATTTTAGGATACTTTTTTCAGCCTACCTTCCTTGATATTTTCCCAGAATATAGTCAACCAGTCGTCTCTATCCGATCTGTTTTGTTCATGATAGAATCCTATTGCGTGACCCAAATTTTTGAAAACCGTCCCCATGCTAACACCCCCTGCCAAAAAGGGGTAGCCCCCCCTTTTGGGGAAAAATAAAATTTCAATCAATAACCCCAAAATAATGTGAAAAAAAAAAAAATTTCAAGTTTTAACAACATTTTTTTAAAGTATCAAAACTCAAATTTTCATTAAATGGGAAAAAATAGTTATTGATAAAATGCATTCCCCTTGAAAACAAAACTGGGAAAAAAAAAAATATTTGTATAATGCAGTGCTTCTCAAAAAATTTCAATACTTGCGACCGAATATTTTAAAACCCTATTTTTCCCCCGCTCTTTTCCCTCCAACAATAACCCAAACTATTGGAATTTCCCATAGGGACTGTACTTTGACACGCTACGGGTAAAAATCCCCTTTAATCTTCTAAGGGGCCACCGGCTTTAAACAAATCCCCCTCAGCCAAAGCGTTAAGCCCCCAAAGTTTTATACATCTTTCCGGGGGTACAATCTTTTCTGTGGGTGTTATCCTTTAAAATTTTTCTTTGGGGTTTTGGGAAAACAATAAAAAAACCGTGACAATGTTTGCGAAAAATTTACTTATTTAAAAGAATTTGTTTCTTTTTCCTTTTCTCCCCCAAAGCTCACTTACATGCACTTTGGTTTAAAAAGGGGGCTTTGGGGGTGAATCATAACTTTTTAAAAAGGAAGTTTAAAGGGATTAATTATAAACCGTACAAATGATCGACATAAGAGTTAATTTTTGTATAAAAGGGAAGTTTAAAAAAGCCCCCAAGGGGGCCGGAAATTTTTAAACTTGTTCTTAACTTAGTATTGTTAAATTAATTATAAAATACACTTTCGGTATTGATACATTTATAATTTACATCAGTGAAAAAATGTTTTTATTTTTATAATTAAAATGTATTTTGTTTTTTTTACTTTCATAAATTAAATTTAAATTTTTTTTAAAAATTTTTTTGTTTTAACTTTTCAATATGCTCGCGCCCCCTTGTGAGTTATCACGCCCCCTGGGGCCGGTTTGGCACTGGTATAATGGGAAATATAATCCACAAATCGGTTCATACACGTAATAGGATAGGGAAAAAATAATTAAATTTTATTTAGTGTATAATACAGAATATATTTTACAAAAATGAAGGATAAAAAGTTGAAACAGTAAAAAACAGAAAAATTTTTTTGCATTTCTTGAAAAAGCGTGATATTTAAAAAATATCCATTAAATCTTTGGCTAGGAAGATATTATGGAAAAACAGGCGAATTTATTCAATGATGAAATAAATCAAAGCCATAAAACTGTACATTGTAGAATATAAAGTACCATTAAAATAAGTTTAAAAATAATTTTAGTTAGTTCTTGCAGGTAATAGTTTGTACATTTTATAATAGAAGCAACTACTGAAACGTGAAATGAAAACAAGTATATCTCATTAAAAACGATACCAAAAAAAAAAAAATGATACTGCAAGTAATCAAAAGACATAGTAGTAAACTAAATGCAATGCATAATATATTAGAACATAATCTTTCGAAAATAAATTATTATTGTATTTTCGAATTACATTATTCAAATTTATTTCAATTAATTAAGTCAAAGAAATCAGATTTCTAATAGTTTCATAACGATACATTAATGTAAAAATTTATTTGCCAAAGAGAATAAAATATTACGATGTAAATCCCTCTGATTTGTTTTCTATTGCATAAATTAGTATATTATCAATCAAAAGTTTATGTAAGAATCATAAAATATTAGTTGGGCTTACGAAAAAATAGAGTTTTTGTAAATTGCAAGGAGGTTCGTTGTTTACTGTTCGACCTACACAAAGAATAAAGATTCCATAAAAAACCCATACTAACAAATAACATCAAAGTCCTGCATCTACAAAGGTATAGGATTTGGGTGATATGACTCAGAATTAGAAGGGTTTTCCTTACTTCTTTCGCGAATATCCCACTGCATAAGAAATAAAACGAAATACTTTTTTTCACATATTATTTTGTCAGCTGAAGTATATCGAGATTTAATTCAAAGCAATATTTAATTTAAGCTCACAAATCCAAGTGTTCTGCGTTAGAACCATATGAATTAGTAATTGATATTTTTTGATTAAAAATTTTTAAGATTTTTTAAAAAAGGAAAATTAGTTTTTAAGGCCTTAAGCCTTTGACAAGTTATTAGATTTAAAATGTTGAATGTAAATGTTTTTTTGTTGCTGTTTTTACGTTCCTGTAAATTCAAATTTGGATACAGGATTTTAAAAATAAAATTAATGTTTTTCCTTTGAAATAACATGAATTAGAGAATCTTTTAGAAATCGCATTTTTTCTTCCGTGAACGTTTGAGTTATATTTCTTTCGAAAAATTATTTTAACGTACAATAATTTTTAAGGTTGTATTTTTTACGATATAAATGACATAGCTGTTTGATTGTAAACAACGCTATTTTATATATATATATATATATTTATTTAAGGACGGAATATAAGTTGAAAAGTTTGTACAATTTTTTTGGGGTTTTCCCCTTTTTCTTTTTTAAGTTTTTATCCCAATTTTTTTAGAATTTTTTTTTAATATTCCCCTCTATGGAAAACCTTTTTTGTTCTCTATTAATAATTTTAATATTGTCTGGTTTATCATCCACGTATGTTAGTATTAAGCTTAACTTTTCAACATGACTCTATTTTTTTTCTATTATGTCAAAAATTTCTGCTGTACGGGGAAGGTGGATCCATAAAGCATTGATAACCCTAAATAGTTGGCCTAATTCAGCGACAGCTCTAGAAATCATAATAGGTCTCCATTTTATTCCAAAGAATCTTTTTGTATCAACATTTGTTATGTTGCCATACATGTTGTTTTCTCTGCCACAATATTATCTTTGAGGAAAAGAGTCTTGCAGGCAAAGTTAGCTTCCCAGCTTGAATTTGAAAATAAGATTATGACGACCATAGAAGATATGACTAGGGTTACCATATTGGCGAGAAAGTTGGCAAAAAATACGATATCGCCAACAAATTATGGAAAAGGCTCTAGCATCGACACTTTTAGAAATTTCCATGAGGATATAAGAAGGACTTTTGAAACAAAGGTCGAGTCAGTTCAGAAGTCAATTTCAGTCGTGTGCGTTGTCTACGATTAGAGAGAGATATTTTATCTATTTGAGTTTTCGCTAGTAGAATTATTCTAAAGAACCTTTTCTAAAACGGTGTACGGTTTGTTTATGACGAGGGCGTTTTGTACTATAGTATATAATCGGTTGTATTACTTTTTGTGTATATACGTCGATTTGCCTTCGTCTTGTCATCTGTTTGTCTATGCTTATTAATCAAATTATTGGAGTTTTGGACTCCTTTTCATCCTAGCATAATTTGAAACAATATGTATTCAATTACAGAAGCATAAATTCGATGAACTAATGGAAGAATAGTCTTGAAAAATTTTCATTCAGGTCAAAAATAATTAAAAGAGTAATACTTGTGCGCTAAGATGGTAAATCATTTCAAATTGGTTTCATGCGTTAACTATTGGACTTAAGTATATCTATGAATTTTTCTTTATTAAATTAAAGCACTTACTTACTATAAAAACAAGAGCTTCCGCTTTATTTTCATTAACTCCCGTATATGTACAATTGCATCAATATGTAGATTTTCAAGCTAAATAATATTGTAAAATGATAATATTAAAAATGTAAGTAACAAGAATTGCATCACACTTGCTTTCAATGTTTACATTTTTAAACTAGAATAACCTGCATTTTCAGGTTTCTAAAAGGTAAAAAGAATACAGATGACCATGAGGAAATTACGCATCTAAAAATTTGCTTAGGTATCATCTCCGATAGCTTACATATATTTATATAACAACCTTTTTTATATGCAAAACTATTATAACAACCTATATGCAAAACTATATATATATATATATATCATATGTTAATATGTCAAGGCCGCAGACAGAGAAGAAAGATTAATTATTTTAACCCTTGTGCCTCGTTATGGGTAAGTCGCCAATATTGACTCGTTTATCGCTCACGGCGATGTCACTTGACTTTAGTTAGCGCAATAGTTTTAAATTAATGTCTATTTTTAGAATGACTACAGATTTGGATACACTCAATAACATTCTACTAGTATTCTTGTATTCTGTATTAATTGTTCTTGTTCTTCTTCAAATGGAAAGATCTAGGTATGATTAGATATGTTTAATTCTAAGAAATTCTTGATTAATGTCTTTATTTATTTTGATTGTCTGATAACTTAAATTATAGATTATCATCAATTGTTTGGTCATTATAATATAAGTTTATCGTATGAGCATCAATCGATCTAACTTATTCTTGGAGTAATAGAGTATATCATTTTTCTTCTACTGATAAAAATTTTATTACAAACACAATTAAATATAAATTCTTTTACAATACAAATTCCTCTTTATTTTGATTCTTCCAACATTTAAAAGCGCATTCCAGTTTTTTTTTTATAAATTATTTTTCATCAAAAAGAGACTTTTTTAAACTTTTTATCTATTGAAGGTACTTATGCGACGGTGAATCGGAAAATAAGTTTCCCCTGTCGACTGTGGTGGGAGTTGAGTATGAAAGTCATAGCATAGAATGTGACATTATAGGTAAGACATAACTTTATTTTTCCACATAAGTACCAAGTACATTTAGACATTTATTATACCACTAGATAAGCTTCAAAAAATCCTGAAGGAAAACTCAGGGCATTGCATACGAAAGTAGCGTTTATTTCTGCGTAGACTTTTTAGAGGTTGGAACAATCAATGCTACCCGGTACTTTGACTTCCCGTCGAAATTGAAAAATGCGATTCGGAAAACGCGACCTCGACTTCTCAAATCTAGCGATCTGTTGTTGGATGACAATGTGAGACCACACTCGGTGACGACAATGCAAAACCATATTGCAACTATTGATGGGAGCACCTACACCATTGGCCTACAGTCCTGATCTCGCACCAAGTTACTTTTTTCTTGTGGTTTTCAAAACGATCAGTTATGTCTCGTAGAAAACAGCGATCAGCTTTTGATCAAATATCCGAGTTCGACAGAGGAAGGATAGTGGCCTACCAAGATTGTGGATTACCTTTCAGGAAAATGGGTAGTCGTGTTGGACGAAACCAAACAACTGTAATGCGGATATGTCACTGTTGCATGCAAAGAGGGTACGATGGACCGACGTGGTAGATCGCATCCACCCCAGCACACCACTTCACGTGAGGACAGGCAAATTGTGCGCATGGCAGTGAAGAATCGCTAAGTCACATCACGAGCCATAGCACAGCATCATTCAGTATCTGAAGGCACTTTGGAAGCAATGCTGAAGTCAAACAAACCGTTAAATGCTTCTCTGTATGTAAAGCCCTGAGTTTTCCTTGAAGGCTTTTTGAAGCTTACTAAGCGGTATGACAAATGTCTCAAGGAACTTGGTACTTATACGGAAAAGTAAAGCTATGTCTTAACTTTACTGTCTCATTCTATGTTTTGACTTTCAAACACAAATTTGACCACAGTCGACAGGGGGAAGTTATTTTCGACTCACTCTCGTAAGTATCACCCAGTTTAAAATTACATAGAATTATCATTTTCACTAATATTCTCACGGCAATTATATATATATAGTAGGAGGAACACTCTTTCAATTATGCTCTTCTAGAATAAATAACAAAATGGGCTCTATGTTGAGTATTTTAGAAGGTAAGGCGAAAAGTTATAAAGCTGAAGGTTGCATTTTCAGCTGCCATTTCGATTGGATTGTCAAGATAGTAACTTTTGTTCCGCAAAAGTAGTTAGAAGGTAAGTTCTTATTTTTTTCATATGTTAGTTAAGACCCCAGAAAAACGGTTTGACTATTTATTTTAAGCGAAAAGTGTATGTAATTGACTTTACAGGTAAAAGCAGTTGTATTTATAAGTATCGCCAGTACACTGAATGTTACAGAAAACATTTCGTGTTTACTTTTTGTTTGTGTAGTTTATTATTGTTTTTCGCTGTGTTACAGCGTCATTATTAAAGTGTAATGGAGTTATGCCTGTTTGGCATTTCTTCTTAGTTTAACTTATTCATTTTGCCTTTTGATTGGTTATTTTTCATGTTTTGAAAAAACTTTAAAATTTGAATCTTAGTTTGCTTTTTTTTGGCACACTATTAAATGTGAAATATCTATTCTTTATTCAAAAATTAATATTTTAATTTCTTTTTGTGTAGCTGAAATTTAACAATGGTAGGAGGTTTTCAGGGTGCTATATTTTCCCCCTCTTCTTAAAATGTCTGGAAAAAAGAATCTCAGTCTTCAAGAGGTTTTCAATGTTTTACAGAATTTACCGTCTGAAAGCAGTGATGTACTAACAGAGCATTTTTTATATGAAGAAGTCTCAGCAAGTAATGTGCTGGAATTTTCGTCAGTTTCTAAAGAAGATGATCAAGAGACTTAAAAAACCAAAAGTTGCAGTAGATCATGATCAGAAAACATAAAATTTCCTACCCCAGAATAAAGTGCTTCAAAGACATTCAAACGTAAACTCTCAAAATGCTCAAAGTGTTATGTATTTTTTTGTATTTACGAAAAGAAAAAATTTTTCATTGAATATCATCAAATTAAGTTTATGCGTAAAACTCGTTTTTATGTGTAAAAAAAAAAGTAAGTAAATTTTAAAAATTCTATAATTCTCAAAAATAATTTTTTTATTTGCTGTAAAATATTAGAGTTCTGTGATTATTTTGTATTTTTAAGAGTTAAAACTGCGTTAAAAAAGTCATTCGATCTTTTCGTATTATGAGAATATTTTAGCCCTCCGTATACTGACTTTACTTTAGAGTACTAATTTAATTAATCGGCTCTAATTGATTAATTTCCGAAAGTTGATTGTTTTATTTATGTATATCCTTTAATTTTCAATGTAGTCACCAAGAAAAAATATTGCACGAAAAACATCACAGTAGAAAAAGGGTTAAATGTAGTATAAATATTTTTTATTCTTATAGATAACATTATATTTGCACAGACATTTTTTAAAGATTTGATTGCATCATAAAAAAATTCAAAAAATATCATGCCTTCATTTCAGACTTTTCTGCAAAACATTATTATAATTTTATACTTGTACAAAGAATTTAACTTTTAATTAAAATAATTTTTTACATTTCGGTAGATTTCAGACATAATTCCAAGCATAAGACTTGAAAAATCCCTCATGATTTTTTAATTTTCCCTGTTTGAAATAAATTTTTGATAACGGAAATTTGTCTTCTTCTTTTATTAAAAGAATTAATATGATAGTTTGTTCATCATTTTCTTATTGATTTTCATGTGCGTCTAGAAGAATGCAGCTTCTCAAAAAACCGAGTATCTTAAGAAACATTTTATTTTTTCTAAAAGTATTTGAAAATAGTTACCCTTGTCCTGGAAATATTCTGATGTAATCCTTTTCTGTTGTCCTTGGAACAAATCGAATGCAAGTATCTTTCTTATACATCCAGATGGCATTGGTCAGGATTGCCGGGGCTTAAGAGAAATGGTTTTTGAGTATTAACTATACAAAAGGTACTAAGGTAGTAAATGCAAATGTAGCAATTTAATTTTAACTTTTTATGGCTCTATTTGTTTTTCTTCTACATACCTTTGAGGTTAACAACAAACTGTTTCAAAATAAATTTTTTCAAACCTTGTGATACTTACTGAATTAAAACAAATACGATCATTGAATTATACCATTCAGTACCACTTATTATTAAAAAAAAATGTTACTTTTACAAAACACACACACATACATATAATATATATACATATATATATATATATATATATATATATATATATATATATATATATATATATATATATATATCAAACTATTTTAACCTCACTTATTGGTCCTAAGTCCGAGGTTGTACTTGGATATTTATAAATTTTTATTTTATAATTTTTTAATTTTGTTAGAAAACGTTGGAATTTTATCTTCTATATTCGCTATTGACATTTTGAAATGGGATTTAATGTTATAAGATTCATATAATTTCGGTTTTTTAATTGATTATTGGGGTTGTGATTGAATTATATATATTTAAATATATATATCATATAATCAATATTTATTTGAACACTATACGCAAATTGATTAAATTTTGTTTAGCTAACAAAATTCGAATATATATGCGTTGGAATAAATATTTTCATGTAAAAATGTAATTTGTTAATGAATTTTAACTAATTAAGGTTTTTTAAAAAAACAAACAAACAGGATCCTTGAAATATACTATTCAGTTATAAGTAGATAATTTACTTTTACAAGACATAATCAAGATTTAATTGAACATTATAAGTAAGTTATTTACATTTCCACAGCTGACAAAATTTAAATATATATGCTTTAGATTAATAGTTTTATGTAAAAAAGGGATTCGTTAATAAATTTAACTGATTAAGAGTCATTTTTTATGAAAAAAAATGAGATTTCATGGAGTAAAATATTATTTTTTAAGATAAAAAGTAATTAAATTGATTTAACAAATTATATATTACTACCATTTAATTAGTTTTACTCCATGTTTTTGATTTGTTGGATATACTACATTTTCTGTTTGTAGATTGCTTATAGTTAGTCCCTTATATGGATTTTTGAAATATTTGCCTAATTTAAAAACTTTTAGCCTATTTATGAAATCGATTCCTTAAGAAAAATGAGAAAAACAAAAAAACATTTACTTGAAGTCAATTTTTAATAATAATTTCCTCTATAGAAAAACTATACTTGAATTATTTTTTTAAAGTTATTTCACTCTCTCCTTTAAAATCAGAGTCGTTTTATAATTTAATACTTATTAATAATTATTTCTTAGTTATAATTTATTGAAAAATTTAATGTGTATTTTATAATGAATAAGAGAACTATGTTATATAATTTATTTATTTCTGTTGTCTCTTAATTTTTACTGCTTAGTATTATCCCTCAGTAAATTTTTTAAGGTATCCAACTACGTTCAGAACTGTGATTTTGCAAAAGCGTATAAATGGATATTATTTATGATATTTAGTGCCACTTATATTAAAAAACGCATATAAAATTGTTTTAAGAATGGTATTACAATAAAAAATTATTTAAGTACAATATTTTGACAAAAAATTAACATAGAATGACCGATTTTCAAAACATTCTCCTTTTATGAAAACTGCTTCTATTATAATAATTTTTTGCCTGTATATATCCCAGACCTCTGTACAGAGACTCAACTAAAATTTTGGAAACATATAACTTAGAAGTGGATTTATTCATATTTTACTACAACAGAGGGGAGAAATCTTAAGAAAAAAACGCCGATAATTATTTCAATTGGTGATAACTCGAAAAATAATATGAATCTTTCAAAAATCATAGTTGAGACTCTGTTGAGAAGTCTTTACTTTATCTAAGCACACACACACACACACACACACACACACACACACACACACACACACACACCCACACACACACACACACACACACACACACACACACACACACACACACACACACACACACACACACACACACACACACACACACACACACACACACACACACACACACACACACACACACACACACACACACACACACACACACACACACACACACGTGTGTGTGTGTGTGATGAATCCCCAGCTCTTCAAGTGTCAGTTGGGGTAAACTTCATACCAGACAACTCAACCCCCTCCCACATAAGAACTTTGACTTCTACTTTCGCCGGACTTAAAAAAGACACGTGTACTAACGACTCACTCGCTGCTGTTCAACGCTGAAAGAGATCGCGTCTTGTCATGGTTTGGAGTACAGACTTTTTGCTGAACCTTGGAATAAAATATATGATAAACGGCTGCACGTTGCACTTCCCTGTCAATCTTTAAGAATTACTCCAATACATGATATATATATGTAAGGATATTAAATTAGATTTAAAATTAAATTCCCTATCTAGCACTTAACTTTTTATTTTTTCATTACCTCTTCAAGTATCAAACTAAGCACCCATTTATTTCTGCCGAACATATGGCCTAGCCAATAAACATGTCTAATTCCAGATCGTTATATTTAATAGCCCTATATGTCAGCATTAACTTTCAAGTGCACTCATGAAATCCGCGATAGGTGTTTTAAGTGTTACCCCACTTAAGATTTTCGGTGGCGTTCGTTTTTCTCTCTGCCTCTTAGCGTCAGAATATATCTAACTTTCATCAAATAAAGATCCTTTTTAAGAACTAAGTCTGTTTCTGACTCCAAAAACATGTCATTATATATATATATATATATATAGTTGGTAGTATATCTATATATATATACAGGGTGTCCCGAAATTAAAAGTCAAGCACACAGGTTGAACGGGGTATTCATATAAATTCGGGGGAAAATATAAAAACGACTCCAGATTGTATTTAAATGATTTTTTTTGTCATAATGTCCTTAAAACAATTTTATACATGTATTCTAATCTAAGTGATACTAAATATCATGAAGATTATCCATTTATGCGCTTTTTTAAAATCACTGTTCCGAACGTAGTCGGATACTTTAATATTAAAAAAATTTTGAAGTCAAACTTAAAATAGCGCGTAATTTATTAGATTTTAAATATACTAAATTAATCAAATTTTCTGTATACTTTACAGTTTATAATATTAATGTTAATAAAAATATGTTATATATTGAATAATACCAATAATTTAAAGAATCCAAGTAATTATAATTGACTTCATTGCATATCATTTAATTTTGGATAAAGGTAACTTAAATTACTAGCTATCTCTGTTTGTATATAACAACACTTATTTATAATTTTGTTCTCGTTGTGAAGTTATAAATTGGAAGTGATGGATACTGTAAATTGAGATTACAAACGGTTTTTATTAGTCCAGGATCTTCCACATAAGGCACCACACCACCTGGCCAAACCTGTCTTTTATCAACCACTGCATTACGATCCTACAAAGAAAAAATTAATAATTATATTTGTATTAATGCACTTCAATTTTTTCTCGAGGGACTTTATTTAATTCATGATGGTCGAGCCCTTCAAGACATTAATTTTAAGTTAATTAATTTTTAGTTTACACGCTTAACGGGAAAAAATAACTATCTCATAAAAAACTGCTACATTTGCGTTTTTGAATAAAGATGAGACAATCTCGCATCATCCGTCTATTTTGACTAATTATAGACCTTAATGAAAATCATATGATTCCGAAAGTTCATGGTTGAGGAAACTATAAAAGCTAAAATCTCTGTTGTGAACAAAGACGCTTTTGTGTAATATCCTAGATGTGGCGTATAATTGACCAAGAGTATTTGTTTTGTGTTTCATCGCAGTTAGCTTTGTGTACTTTAAATAAATTATGGTTTATAAAATAGCAACATGCTTCTTCAACAATCTTTTCAACGACTGCAGCAATGAAAAAAATTCTCCCACTAAAAGATTTTAATTCCAGTGAAGTCTTCTATATAAATCTAACAAAAGGACAGAACAATTCTGTTGTAGAAGGGATAAAAAAACATACACGTATTCTACACTTGTTTCACATATTCTAAAACAGTTTCATGCTGTAATAGTGAGAAAAAGTAAATATTACTTTAAAGTCTTTAAAGTACACAAATGACATTCACAGTAATTTGAAACTGAAAATTTAAAAAGAAACAATACTACGAGATAACTTGTAGCTGAAGATACTGAATAAAATTCTTGTGATGAGTGCCGCTTACAAGATATCTCGTAATGTTTTTATCCCAACGAAATATTTCATGCACAGAGAAGTTTTCTTCTCGTTTGATATTTTACTAGCTCGTCCCCTAATTTTATCCACTGACAGTCAAAAATACAGATGTTCAATTGAATAATAATGTAAGAAAATCGCAAAAAACGTAGATATTTTTACCAGGTATGTCTCAACAATACCACTCTGTGCATTGATTTCTGCTTCAAACATGATACACGGCTACACACAAGAATAAAAATATTTTAATTTTAGCAAAATAAATCGTGGCCATTGGTAATGATTACTGTAACAAAATGACAGGGCATGGCGAGTAGAAATGATTTTTTATTAAAGATGGAATTATTTCATTGTTGATGTTATTGACAAAACAGTCCTTTGTTGCATGAAATTTGGTTTATTCATTATTGAAACATTTATACGATTAACACCTAGCGTTCTGACATAAAAGGGAGCAGATAAGACACAAAACAGGCTGAAGCTAATTACACATGGCAAAGACAAAGACAGAGCTTTCTAGAATATCTCGGGCCTTTTATATCAAGCAGCAAACGGAAATCACAAACTCATGAGCTCCGTGGATGGAGCTCCTTTATTGGTGGGAAAACATCGTTCGATAAATTCTCGTTAGGTGGGTAGCTAGTAATTATTTACGTGCGAGTCCTGAAGGCCAGGACCATGCAAATTAAAAGTTGTTCAGAGAAATTATTGGGAATTATAACATGCATATGTTTATATAAAATAATGGACAACATCTGAGATGTTATTTTGATAATAAAAGGTGATATTAATTTAGGTTTTACTAATTTTTTTTATTTCTAATGGCAGATTATGAACAGTTACATCAGAAAACAAGTAAAAAGAAACAGAATGCAACAGCAAAAAAAAAAAAAAAGCTGAAATAGAGTTTATTAATCTAACATATCTCTAGGTACCTAGTAACGCTCGGCGAGAAATTCTTGTGCAAAGTAGGACAGTGTAGAACAGGGGTGTCCAACACGTGGCCCGCCAGTACTTAAGTTCCAGCCCACCGACTCCCACTCCTCCTTATCAGGTTTTTAAAGTTTTTCATTTTGAAATTTATTTGAGGGGAAATTATATATATATATATTATATATATATATATTTTATCCGGAATACCTAAAATTAATACAGACAAATTTTAACTCTAGCAAAGTTGAATTTTTAGATTTAGATTTAAATATTATTGACAACAAATTATACAGCAATATCTGTGATAAAAGGGAAGCATTTAACTTCAATGTCATAAAGATACCGAACTTCAATAGCTGCTTACATATATCAATATTTAGAAATATTTTTAAATTTTTTGATGAGAAATAATAATTTAACTACACACAATATTGATAAATTTAAGAAAATCCAGAAATTTATATTTTGTTGCATACAGAATGATTATCCCATCAACTTCTTGAGAAAATACATAGATCAAAAATATTTCTTAAAAATATTTTTAAACTCATAAATGCACAAATCCACCACACAACATTAGGTCCACAAAGTCAGCTTGTTAGTGGTCCAGCTGTGAAGAATATGTGCATTCCACACACAGAATACATTATAGTATATACACATAGACCAATATTTACACGACTACACTTTAAAATTATTTATGACCATTCAAACGTTTATGACCAATCAAACAACCTTTTTTTTGCATGCAATCTGATTTGCATCTAATACCAAATAGTTAAACTCTAGTGTGAGATTATGAATCATTTGGATTGACATGGCATTAGTGGGTGTTGTGAGCAAAATATAGGAGTGGTAATTGTTGTATTAAATGAGAGAAAAATCGTTCAAAATTTGTGAATTGAATTATTGATAGAATGCTTTTTGGTGAGTTTTTAATGATTTACGCTATTCATTTGTGAAAATAATTGGTTTTTAATTTGAACTTTAGGATTTTAGACATTTTTCTACCTAAGGATGAGTGCGTCATCTTTGGTGTTCGAGGGTTCACTTATATTATGCAATTAATTGTTTTAGAATTTTAATATTTTAATACAATATCTTTCAGAATGCGATGGCGAATAGTTTAATTTTTCAAGTTTAATGGTTTAATTTTAACTCTTTAATTTTTAAATTTTAACTTTTTAATTTTTAAATTTTAACTTTTTAATTTTTAAATTTTTAAGAATTGGATATTTTCCGATTAACTTACCAAGTTGCAATAGAGGGAAGGTTGGCGCCATCAAACTAGTTTAACCCCACTTATCGGTCCTAAGTCCGAGGTTGCACTAGGATATTTTATAAATTTTTATTTTATAATTTTTTAATTTTGTTTGAAAACGTTGGAGTTTTATATTCTATATTCGCCATTGATATTTTGAAATGGGATTTAATGTTATAGGATTCATTTGGTTTCGATTTTTTGATTGATTTTTGTGTGTTGTGATTGAATTATATATATTTAAATACATATATGCAATGTATTTGCCTTTTACCTGTTCTTGTTTTAAAATAAATCCTTTTTGATTCTAGAAATGTCCTTTACATTAAAATAGATTTATATTTTATCAAGCAATTACATTTGATTTTACTATAGTAAATTACTTTTTTAATAAATTCCGAATTGCATTATGCATATCCTTTACTATGGATGGTACATGATTCTCTGTGTGTGCGACTTTCATTTCTCCTCCTCTTTTTCTATTTGGAGTGCCCAAAAGGCAAGAGGAAATCAGAGATGTTTTTTAAAGTTTGAAAAAAATATTCAGGCTGGTTAAGATAAAGGGCAATGTATACTTAATCGTTTGCGAATGACAATACAATCACATTTCAACAATGAGTAACGAAAGATCAATTCAAAAGGAACACCGTAATTTTCAAGAAAATGGCAATTGTAATATTTTAAACATTATTTTATCATTGCATTATTATATTGCATAAACAATACTATACTATCTATGTCTGTATACGTGAAAAATAATGAAAACAATAATAATAATTCATTCTGTTTTAAATTTTCACTCCAATAAATATTTTTTTGTTTCCAAATCTGATATAAAGGTACATATTTTTATGCGCGGCCCGCGAGATTATAATGTTTCTACGCAGTGGCCCGCAAGGTCATTTGGGTTGGATACCCCTGGTGCAGAAGATGTGAGTCCATGACATCTCCAGAGCTGTACAAAGCGCATGTCGGGGAAGGATGTCTATACGGATGGTCTCGCAGGCAGGCATGTCCAGTGGCTAGGCGGAATTCAGCGACCGCTCTACGTCTTGGGCCATTACACAAGGATAGATTTCCTCCAAGATTTGGAGAAAACAGGGTTGTAGAGGTCATCTTGAGCACGAGCTATAATAAGATTTTTACTGAATGGAAGGACATAGCACGACAAACTTTCTGCAAGACAAGAACACTCTTCTTAGCCAGGAAGTCAGCTTTCTTGTTACCGGGAACTCCACAGAGGGGCAGGAACCCACTGGAAGACTACAGTTTT
>BMAV01025644.1:29134-46800 GCA_019973955.1 Trichonephila inaurata madagascariensis | reverse complement strand
CTATGTCATGGGATTGTTATCTGAAACGATAGCAAACAGAGCAGCTTTGAAATTGCTGAGGATAACAGCTTTCTTGTTACCGGGAGCTCCACAGAGGGGCAGGAACCCACTGGAAGACTACAGTTTTTCCAAGTGATGCCAGCGGATTTTAAGATCATGACGACAATCCAATACGTTCTATGTCATGGGATTGTTATCTGAAACGATAGCCAACAGAGCAGCTCTGAAATTGCTGAGGATAACAGCTTTCTTGTTACCGAGAACTCAACAGAGGGGCAGGAACCCACTGGAAGACTACAGTTTTCCCAAGTGATGCCAGAAAATTTTAAGATCATGACGACAATCCAATACGTCCTATGTCATGGGATTGTTATCTGAAACGATATCCAACAGAGCAGCTTTGAAATTGCTGAGGATAACAGCTTTTGTAAATTTTTCCAAGTGGCTCTGCCGCTGGGACAGAGCTGTGATAATCACAGCAATCTCACCGTCAAACACAATACCTCGGCCCACTGGGACATAGAAAGAAAATACTTCGGAGAAAACTCCCATAACTGCATTAGGGCTACAGAAAGGAGGGATTCAACGGTAAAGACCCGAAGCCACTCTGGTTCAGGGTGAAGAATGTGTTTTCTTAAAAAATATATAGTAATATAATATATTTATTTCTTTCTCATAATTTCTAACACAAATGGCTATAAACTTTTTTCATGTTCTACTTCAAACAATTGAAACTTGTAGCTCAAATTGCGAGATATCCCGTAATCAGCAGTCTTGGTACATGCGCATTCAACGAGAATCTCACAACTGACAGCGAGTGGGTTAAACCTTATGGAATTCACGATACTTAAGTGTTATGGGATATAAAATATATGAATATAAATCATATATTTTTTATTAGGATGTAAGCAAGTAAATCGATAATGTGTTAATACATAAAGGAAACAAGTAGTTTTATTTTTAAGTCATTTATTTTTGAGTAAAATTTTTTTTAAGTCAATTCCTACTTAGATCAACAAAGAAAAATTTTATTTTTTAGCTACTTTTTATTAAATAGTTACAACTAATATAAATATGTATATACATATGACAGAATCACAACATTAAGTGGTAATTAGTTTTTATTAATTATCATTAAAGTATCGCATTGTCATCCAAAACAATCGTATCTATAAAATTTCAGTTCAACTGAATGCTTTAAAATGGGAGAAAAAAACCTTTTCAAGTTTTGACACAAGTCACCAAAAGGGTCGCTAAGTCCCCAACGTGGCTGTATTTGTCATTCTTTAAATAATTAGTTTTAATCAATTAATTTTTATTAATTATAATTAAATTATTGTATTGTCATCCAAAATAATCATGTATATTAAATTTCAGCTCAATTCAGCGCTTTAAAATGTATTTTATTAACGATTGAGAATTCCACTAAGATAAATAAATAAATAAACAAACAAATAAATAAATAAATATATAGTTAATGTAAGTTAATTGTAGGAATTGAAAAAGTAGGCTAAAAATAACTTACTTCAAAGCTTTCTATACCTAAAATATCTCCGCCTAATAAGTCTGGATTTTCCAATGGAAGATCTCCCAAATGTTCTAAAAAATACATGTCAAATCATTATTTCCTCGGAGAAAAAAATTATTGATCTTACACAGGAAACTCTGTTAAAGAATTTAACCGACAAATAACGAATCAAAATCTTTTTCTCATATTCTTCTATCTCTTTCTGTATATACTCTATTTCAGATTTTTTTTCGAATAAATAATTAAAATTGGAGTTTTTCGAGCTATATGCCCTTCACAGATTTTAAAAATTAAATAGCTATGCATTGTTTGACAAAAGAATTCGTCTTCGATTATCAAAGCACTAAAAAAAAAAAAAAAAATGAAATAACTGCTTAAAATGAAAATTACGATACATAAAGAAAAACCTAAGATCTTTGACCTTTAGTCCTAATGCCGGAAGCGTTAATCGAATGAGACTTAAAAGCAAAATTAAATATCCAGCAAAGAAAATGTTCTGCCTTTGAAAGAAAAACAATCAATATTTCGTCCTCAATGGTGACATCGGATTAATTTTAGGTTGCAGTCTCTCACGAGACATTGAAATCCGATACTTCATATCTCAAAAAAAAAAATAATAACATTAGAAATAAATAAAAAGCTTTGCTTCTTGAAATTTAATATGAAATTGAATGATAAATATAATCCGCATTCTTTCCTGAGTTTTTGAATGCTGAAAAATTAAAATGATTTTATGAAGTAAAAACTAATGTTTTGAGAATAAATGTTTGTAAAAAGCAGTTAATATATTTATTGGTTTAACAGAAATAATTAAAATAACTTAATATTTCTAATTATTATTCCATTTATTAGATGGAATATACTTTTATATTAATTATAATTGTCTATTTAAATAAAAAACCTATTTTCTTAATGAACGTTGCAATTTTGTTTTAAATTATTATATTTATATCAGAAAAGCACTTTTCCATATACCATATAAAAATCCGATGTCGATAATTACGTTATCTCTATTTTGTGATTAAATCTAAGAAAACAATATCAGTATTAATGTGTAGAGTTTGAAACCATACATAATTTCGTTTTCCAATTTCTTACTTTTTATTCCCATTTCCTTATATATTTCCGAAAAGATTGAATTTGATTTGTCAAAGGCGACGGAATTCGATGTGCAGGTGTGAGTGCTTTTTTTTGAAAAAAATTATATAAATATCGTTTGAAAACCTATATCAACTACATGTTATACCATAAGGCTTATAGAAATAAATCAAAATGTTATCTTATTACTAAAGAAAAGAAAGTTTTAAGAGGTTCAAAAAATAATTTGAAGCACGCAGAGCTAACTTTGAAAAGAATAAATTTTCAAGTGAATTGTGTTTTTATTCCATACATTCTTTTCCATTTTTGTTATATGGTTACACAAGCAAAATCGAGCATTTTTCTTTCTCCCAATAAAACAAGAAGAAAAGACATTTTTTTTTTCAAAAATTACTACATTTTGTAATTTAAGTACAATACACGAGGAATCCTCCTAAGCATTACTCTTCATATTTCAAATGATTTATTGCTTATTGACAGGGCTTTTAGTAGCATCATGAGGTTAATTAGCAAATGAATTCGTAATTTGAAACCATGTTCAAGTAACGAAAAACACACTTGAAATGGTATTTCACTGTCCAAGCTTCTCCTCCCCGTCAGTGTAAAGACTATGATCCTAGACCAATTTCACTTACTTTTTATATTTTAAACTTAGATATAAGTCTTATTCATCTCATATAAATTAAAAACATTTTCAAGATATTAAATTATTAAAAATAAAGTAGAATAAAACATAGCATATAATTTTACAAGTGGATTTTCTAATGAGTGTAAACTATTTATAAATAATTACACGGTTTTAATATATTTGTATCATTATATCTTTACATAACTGCACATTTATTTTAATGTATTTATATTCCTTTAGTAATTTTTTTCTCTCATTTTATTAGCTATCCTAGAAACATAGCCTCCAGTTACTCAGTTGTGAATATATGAATCGAATGAAGTCGGTGTATGAATTTGTCAATGTCCTATAAACCTGAAATTTAAAAGAAAAAAACCTGAACTTTAATCTATGATACACCATTTTACTCTCTGTTTCAATATTACAAAAATGTTTTTAATTTCTCTTTAAAAAACCGGAATGATAATATTACTTTATAATTTATTGAAATATTTTTATGAGTTGCTTCAAATTACTTTTATAACCATTCTTTTATCACGAGTATTATTTTATTCCTGAAAGAAAATGTAATGAAAAACTACTGTAACGGAAATCTCATAAATTCCAAAAAATTCATACTATGTACTATATTGCTAAAAGTATTTCTTACCCTCGTCATAGGCATAACAATAACATATCCAGAACAACAAAACCCCGATCTTGGGAATCCCCATTTTGTATCGATATGACTCCCACAGTCTTCACAGGAATTTTTCTGTTAGAATATTGTGTTTTTCCTTATAAAAAAAAGGGGGAATTTGAGTATCAGTATTGTTCAAGAAATATCTACGAACAGTCAGCTGCTCATTTCACACAACAGTTTTCCCTTTTCCCAAGTACATTTGAACGGATTGACTGACCTTCATTTCTTAACCGAAAGCAAATGTAAGAAACTACTACAAAAATGAATCGATTAATATGAGGTTCTGGATGGGGTTGTTTCAAGTGATTTCTTACGATTATCAAAAAATTATTAATGTTTAACTAAATATATTGAAAAAATTTCTTTTGTGTGAAATAGTTGTATACACACTAACAATTTTATTCATAAAATAACTTGCTTTTGTGAAACACTGTACTGATGAATTAAACTTAAAAGAAATTAGCAGATGGAATTTTTTAAAGAACACAAATATTTGAGAAAGGGGAAATATTTATTCAAACGGGAATGAGTGGATTGGTAATTACCATTACAGATCTAGTACATTCCCTGGGAGCTGGTATCACTTTTTAGTATGGCGCTATATAGGTGGATATCAATTGCTACAATGTAAATCTGACTCCCAGTTTCCTTCCCAGACAAAGGCACTGATGATAGGAAACTGTACTATGAGTTTAATTTTGCCAAGAGAATCCAAGCCAAACAAGCACTCTAGGGACTTCTAACATTCCACATAATCATATAATATAGAATAAAATTATTAGAAAATATCATGCATACATTATTAAAGCTAGTTTTATTTATAATAAAGTGAGACAAAGCTTAAAGTTTCTATGCTGATACCTTTTTCTCGAACAATATCATACTTAAAATACATAACGGGCCCTTTTCTACTTTACAAAATAACTTTTTATTTGTTTATAATTAAAATCTGCATTTCTAATTCCAAGTTTTGTGTCCTTCATTCTTTCGATTCTAAATGCCTTTAATTTGCTGTTCTTTGTAGAAATCAAAGTAGCAGGGTTGTTTTTGCCTTAAATCTTTGCTTCTGATGTTAGTCAACAAATCACTGATTTAATTTCTTACATATTATTAATATTTCGGGGTTATTACTGTGGTAAATGATACACTAAGATAAATATAAGAAAAATAGAATGTGATACAAACTGTTAGTTCCTGAACAGAGATATTGAGTCAAATATGTTTAAAATATAAGCCACATTAGACTAATTTAAAGTAAACATGATTATATGTAAATATTTTTGCAAACGGATACTTCTGCATGTCAAATCTGGATATTGTGCCTAAGTTACGTTTACGCAATTTCTGACATCTCTCCAGTTGATATTGCTATTCTTCATAATATTGCCTAAAGAGAAAATCTTTGCTTCTTCCGTCCTTGGTTATGGTTGGGTTCTGCCAACATCTTTTCTTCCTTATGCATCAGAGAGGAACGTTGCCTATGTTATTCAATTTTTAGCAACAAAATCACTGAGGATTTCCTTGTTATTTGCAATACTAATAGTAGTAAAATTTAATTGGTTTTGCATTTATTGTCTTTAAAGATGGTATTGAATTTGGTGTTTCATAGTAGAATTTGTGATGAACACAGTTTTTATAGCTGAACTTTTACGTTTAAACTTCATCATCAAATGGATCACTAAAAAAAATAGTGTCGTTTCAGACTATCTCATTTATACCGATTCTCTGAAGTGTATTTGTTCCTTCTACAGCATAATCATCGAGATCCGGAGGCAGAAGGCAGCTTAAAAACCTGATAGATAAAAGTAGCTCGGTTGCTTTTGCATTTTTTCGAGGACACGTAGGTGTTTTTGGAATTGAGTGGGCCAAAGCCCACCACCAAGCGTGAAATTAATATTACTATCCTTATATCCTTTTAAAATTATAATATTATTTTAAATAATTATAATCCTTCATAACTTTTAAGTTTTTTTCCTCCTTTGCAATATGTTTTATACTTATGTGAGCCCCGCGTGATATTTCGTGGTACGTTTCTCATAAAATAAATGCTTTTGAAATCATGATACTTTTAAAGTTTTATTTTTAGAAAAGAAATTTTTAAGAGAAAATATTGCGGTAAAATAAAGGATGGTCTGAATTTTATTTCAATGGATGTTAATTTTTCTTTTTAGGGTCATATAAAGAATGTTGTTAAAGGGAACAAGTAAATTATTTAGATCAAAGTCGGGAAAATTACCGATAGATTATATGGCAAAAATTGATAACGATAACAGTAAATTGAAATGATTTCTTTCATTTTTTTCGAATACATGCTTTATCACTTAATTCTGTAGATTAAATTAAATCAAATGTCTTCTTTTTTTCCCCATTTTCCTTCTGGTTATTAAAAAGGGCTATTTTACTTGCTATACACATTTAATACAATACTTTTCAAGTGATTAACATTGGCATTATATCAAAAGAAAAATGTTTCATTGGAATAATAAAAGTAAAAACGAAAATAATTTTAAAAAAATTGCATAGACATTTTTTGATTGCTTTGATTTTGGCTTACAAGCCCACATTGTGGGAAGAATTTTACTAATAGAATTTATTTAGTCTGTATCTAAAAGAGTCATTGAATAAATAAATATGTTAACATAATAACTGAAATTGAAAAAGTTTATATATATATACACATAACTAGTTTTGCAACAAAGCGAACAAAGTATTCGTACGCTCTGTTGGTTTTTCAAGAGAATGTGTTTTCCGGCTCATGATTTTGGCTTCTAAAAATAGAACATTGATATATGGAGACGAAATGAAATATCTTACATGCTTTCTTTAAAAGGTAAGATGCGGGTGAAAGTGATATCAATGGGTCTAAAATTATTTCTTAACTTTATATAAAGGTAACTCATTTGAAAATAAGCAAGTAATAACATAAATAACCTATATCCATTATTAAATAATGGGAATAATGTAAGTGATTAATCTTAATTAAAAACAAATGAAAGGTTTTCTAGATAGAGAAGCTAATTCGTATTAAATAATTAATTATTATTTTTTTTTTACAGTCATAGATTTTTTCCTTAAGAAATCGTAGACGAATGAATAAAATTTATTTTTCTCCTGGAGTTGCCTTAATGATTATAGATATACAAGGGAAAATCGACACATGATTTATTATGAAATCTCCGAAACTATTGAAATTTTGTCGGCATGATTCTTTCGTTGATTAGAAATCCGCTAAGAACGGATTTTGCAAAAATTGACTTTCGGGCTTTGATGTTTTGTTTACAGATTTGAAGTTTGAATCACATGTTTCTTTTATTGAGTAGAAGTCTACTAGGAACGATTTTTGTATAAATTGGCTATTAATCTCATTCATTAAGAAATCAATCACATGAAAAGTTTTCTCACTCAAAAATTAAATATGTTCTTTATGGTGTCCAACCAATCTGCTTTACAGTTTCATTTGAATAGCTTAGTGTAAAAATTGAATTTAACGATGCAGTAACATATTAAAAAAAAGTACATTACCAATGCAATAACTTAAAAAGGTTTTTGAATTAAACTTGGTTCGCTTTTGAATTCATTTCGCTCTATAGCTACACGAGATTTATAGGCGACGAATCTCGTATTTGTAAGCCAAAGCCAACCTCCGAACTGATTCGTGACTCACTTGTTGTTTACTCAATGCCGTGAGAAGATTTCGAGGCTGAATTATATAATTAGTATTAGCAGCTCGTATTATTTACACTACGGATTCTTGGGATAGTCGAGACCCCCCTCCAAAATTTGAATTGAGAACAAAACTTTTAATAAAATCTAATTTATTCCACTGTTTTTTAAATTTAGAAAAGTCAATTATTTTAATGACGTTAAATGAAGGTAATTGCAAAATTGTCTCCATTAAACAAAGTTTTTTAGCTTTTAATCAAGGGCGAGGCACACAACAATTAAATCAAGAACAAAACTCATTTTTTTTTTCAATTTATATTCATGTTTAGTATCAAACTGGCATTGCAATATTTTTTTTTAAAATTTTAAACACATTTAAATGTGTTTAATAATTTCATCAAAAAGTAATATACTAAAAAACGTACATTGTGAAGAACGTTCTGTTTTTTAAACCATACATATAATTATCAAGGGTTCATTTTTTCCAGTCTTTCCTATATTTCGATTTCAGGACCTAAAATTGATTTATGTCATGCGTCAGTGAAGTAAAAGATGATACTGGTATCCTCCTGCAAAGTCAGGTTTTGGGGCCCAAGCCGGATCTCACTTGGCGTCAGTCAGGCTTTGGGCCACTTGAGTCCTGCCCCCCTCCCGCATGTTACGCCACTATCATGCGTATGCAAAACATTTATATTGTTCCATGTTTCCCAGTTTGAAATTTTTCACCAATCAGTTTTAAATTAAAAATTTTAAATTTGTTTTTCAAAAAGCCTGAACTTAAAAGAAATTCACAAAGAATTTTATTCTATAGGTGGAAACGTCAAGTAATTTCATTTTTTTAAATGACATCATTTATTAAAATGTATATATATCAATATTCATCACAAATTAATATAAATAATAGTTGCACAATTTACATTAACACCTTTTTTATGACGACATTAACTTATTTTAACTAGATGAATATACTTCAAATTTGTTCCTTCAATATCTTTGTTAATTTTAAGCCAAAAATATTATCTGGTACAGTTGATGCAGTTACCTACAATCCCACAATAAATATGGATAAATTATACAAATAAGATTAAAACTATAATTGAGAATTTTAGTAGAGACAAAAACAATATAACTAGAGTTTTTTTAAGTTTAAACAGTACGAATTCTTAAAAAAGTTTATTAATAATATATGTCTGCAATTTTTCACAAATAAAGTGAAACAATTATGGAAATTTTTCCTGCAAAACTAAGGAATTTTTCAAGGAATCTTAGTTTAGTTTTATTGATTATTTTTATTTGCCATCCTTTTTATACACATAATCTTCACAACCATAAAGCTTCTTAATTCTGGTAATGTCCGCTTTACTCAGGTTTTTCCACCCAACTTCCTTCAGTGGCTTGTTACTCTTCTTCGGAACCATAGTCTTCAGTTTGTAATATTCTTTGGAGAAAGCATACTCGCCATACAACATAATGGAATCGTAATCGAAATCAGTTATTAGCTGATGCTGTTCAGGTTTCAGTTTGATGAAATTGGCTTCAGCACCTATTGATGGAAAATGAGCTATTTACATTAAATATAAAGGGCACAGCTTAATGATATTGTCAACAGCATATATAAATGTGTACATGCGACATCGATTAATAACTTTTTTTTTATTTCTAATGGCAGATTATGAACAATTACAGCTAGTTTAAAGAAGAAAAACAAGTAATATATAAAAAAAAATTAAGTCAATTCCTACTTAGATCAAAGAAATTTTTTATTTGAGCTACTTTTATTATTAAATAGTTACATTTAATATAAATATGTATATACATAGGACAGAATCACAAAATTAAGCAGTAATTCATTTTTATTAATTATCATTGAAGTATCGTATGGTCATCCAAAACTATCGTGTCTATAAAATTTCAGTTCAACTGAATGCTTTAAAACGTGAGAAAAAAACCTTTTCAAGTTTTGACACAAGTCTCCAAAATGGTCTCTAAGTCGCCAAAGTGGCTGTATTTGTAATTCTTTAAATAATTAGTTTTAATTAGCTTATTTTTATTAATTATAATTAAATTATTGCATTGTCATCCAAAATAATCATGTATATAACATTTCAGCTCAATTGAGTGCTTTAAAATGTATTTTATTAACAATTGAAAATTCTACCAAGATAAATAAATAAATATGTAGAGAGTGTGAGTTAATAGTAGGAATTGAAAAAACACAGTACAAAAAGCAAATAAATAAATAAATAAAAAGCTGAAACAGAGATAATCAATCTAACATGTCTCTAGCCTCCCAGTAACGCTTGGCGAGAAACATCTTGTGCAGAGCAGGACAGCGCAAAAGATGTGCGGAGTATATGACTTCTCCAGAGCTGCACAGAGTACATATTGGGTAAGGAACAACTTTGATTCTATACAGATGGTTTCGCAGGCAGTCATGTCCGGTGGCTAGGCGGAATTCAGCGACCGTTCTACGCCTTGGGCCATTACGCAAGTTCAGGATAACATTTCACCAAAACTTATGGCAACACGGTTGTAGCATGGGAGCATGGGATTTGATTGATCTTTTAATCAGATTTTTGATGGAATAGAAGGACATAGGACGAGTAACTTTCTGCATGACAAGAACACCTTTTTTAGCCAGGAAGTCAGCTTTCTCATTATCTGGAACTCCACAGTAGGCAGGAACCCACTGAAGGACTATAGTTTTTCCAAGTGATGCTAGGTTCAATTAATAACTGATTTTAATAACACTAATACGTCAATATTATTATACTAAAATGGACGTAATATACACAACTGTTAAATTAATAGTATAAATAAGTATATGTTATTTCTAAATAGATTATAATTTTTCATTACGATGTTAATGATACTTTCCGTAAAGCAAGAAAAGTTTCTTTAAAAAAACATTTTTTGGACAAGTTTTAAGAAAAAATGAACTAAAGTTTTAATTATGTTTTTGTATTCCATATAAAATAATCTGAAACCTGGCGTTTTATTTAGCATTATATACAAAAATCAAAATATATTACATTCATATTAACAGCTTTTTCTGGTTCTTGAAAAATCTGATTTATATATAAAAGAAAACTTTATAAACATAAATAGATAATACTGTCTTCGTAAATACAAATTTTATTTTTTTTAGATTAATGAAAATCCTTTAATCTAATTCTCTCAAATAGTTTGTGACGCGGCTTTACCGCTTTTTTAATATTAATCCTCTTGGGGAATCTTTGGGGCCAGCATTGAGTTAATTCACAGCCAATCCTCTCAAGAAGAAACAGCGATATTCAGATTAATTAGTAGATATATAGTGAAGGTTTTGTAATTGAGAGGAAGAAGGAGGAAGGAAGCTGAGATGCTAAACACCGTAAGCTGATGGTAAGACATTAAACTTAGATGCGTAATTATAGAACGGGCTTTAGCGTGTTAAAGAAATTAAGGAAGATAAAGATTCATAGGATATTTTTGCTTAAGGATAAATGGTTAGGATTCCAGGCGCCTTTTTACTTAGAATTTAGGAATACGTTTTATCACTCCTAATTGCCTTCCTATAGTAAAACTTGTGTTGTTCAATATATTTGGATAAGAATAAATTGGATTTGTAGGGAGGTATTACAAGTTTTCTTCCTTAAATACTACATTTAGCCTTTGTAATATAACTATCATTTCTGCCTTTTGATGTTTCGCAGAATTATGTAAAAATCAGAGAAGTTGCTTGTGCTTTGTACACTAGTGTTTATAGAAAATATGAATTGATAATCACAAAGATTTACCTTCTTTTATATTTTCCCAATAAATAGTGAGCCAGTCATCTCTGTCTGATCTGTTTTGTTCATGGAAAAATCCAATGGCATGTCCAAGTTCATGAAGCACTGTACCCATGAGATTGCAGCCCTGGCCTATGGAAACAGGCTGAGCTCCTCCAGTTTTACCAACGTGAGAATAACATCTTTTGAAGAGATAATAAAATCATAAGTCACAGTTATTCGCTAATTAAGCATCATATTCGATAATTATTGATGAGAATCAAAAATAAGAAAAATCTAATAAAATTTATTTATTTTAAAATATTAGTTTATTTGAAAGTATTGCTTAAAAATGAAGGAAAGTTATTAAATACTTTAATTAACGAAACTGATATACTTAACCTTACAACTCACCCCTGTCCTCTAAATATTCTTATGTAGTCCTTTTCGGTGGTTCTTTTTATAAAACGAATACAAGTGTCCTTTCGATAGAGATACCATGCTCCCAAGAACTGACTCTCATATGTAGCTATTGAAGGTAAAGTCAAAAGTATTAGTAATCACTCTAAGAAAACTTCAATATTTCTCCTATTAGGCATTTAGTTTCTTTTAATTTACGAAAAAGAGGTATCGATATCAGTCTCGTTAAAGCAATAAAATTAAAAAACAAGACGCTAGAGTTTTCTTTTTTAAACAGCATGTGTTATGTGTAATATGTTCCTCAATTTCTTCAGAAAAAAAATGGCTTTCACACAAAATGAGGAAGCTTAGCGAATTCGTCAGATGTTGATTTGCTATTCGTTATGCTTTAAGAAAAATGAGGATCATTTATCGCTAGATCATTCGACTGAATTTCAAATAACACCTTATATTATTCTGGAGAGTTAATTACGTTATTGCTTCAGAATAAAAATGAATAAAAAGCAAAAAAAAAAAAAGCTTATGCACACACATTTTTGTAATTTTTTAAACTGTCTTCGCTTATTAAAAGGATTGCTTTCATTTTTAACGTGTAAGGGGTTAAATGGCCGCCCATCGGGTGCAGTGGTTAAGGTACTGACCGTTGTGTTGTTGAGTCTGGTATGAATAGTGGTAGTGCTGAAAGGGGACACTCTAAATAGCCTCCGAGTCAAAAATCCTCTCGTGAGGTTGGTGAAATGGGAAGAGAGGTGGAAGGACACTCCCCTGACTACCTCCAGAGTGTTCTCTCTCGAAATTAAGTTGGAATCTAGCCAAATTCTTCTGTACCCTGCATGCTACGACTAACAATAGGCGTACATCTAGCCCTTTGCCGCAATAAACTTCATAAACCTTGATCTGACACCGTCAGACAAGTGGCATTAGCAACAATAACACGGGTTTTATTCGAGCGTTTCCTACTAATCCTTCAGGAAAATTCCTTTTAATCATTGAACGACTATGAAACCACTCTCTGTGTGAAGGAACCATAATTTATGTTGATGAGAATTGCTATTTAAAATGAAGTGAAGCGCGCAGTTCGAGAGAGGTTGGCGATTTTTGTCCTGTTGAAGCTTAAGTGTTGATAGAATTATTGAAGCTACCACAGTTCGAGTAAAAGGATCA
Source organism: Trichonephila inaurata madagascariensis (assembly GCA_019973955.1). Lineage (NCBI taxonomy): Eukaryota > Metazoa > Arthropoda > Arachnida > Araneae > Nephilidae > Trichonephila > Trichonephila inaurata. The sequence goes on along the minus strand of BMAV01025644.1, from coordinate 33,865 downwards.
GGCGTGTCAACTTTGGAAGAGTATTATTGCTGCGGAATTGCTCGTGAAAGCTAAGTACCTGAATCCATTCTTATAGATATTTAAAGCATTTGATTTTACTAAAATGTCTCGTAATGTGCCGCCATTTACCTCCACGGGCGACAATCTACAACAAATATGCTAGCTCTAAAGAAGCAAACTATTTAAATTTGCTTCTTTTCTTAATTTAAATTTTCATATCTACACAGAAGTGATTGGAAAATTTTTTTCTCAAATATTTAAATCCTTCTTTTTTTTTATTTATTTAATTCATCACCGATTCGGCTCCTTTTTTTTATTTCAGAATTATTTTAGAATTCTGGATTTTTTTTTATCAAATATTTTTTCCTGTGTAACTGAGAGTTACATTACAATATTTATTATTTTAAATATTGTAGTTATTTACTATTTAAAGACTACAATAATTAAAATTCCTATTCCTTCTCTAAAATCCTTAATAGGCAAATTTTTATTTATTTCACTCAAATTCAGCTTTGATTGGCACTGCCACCAATCAAACATTAACAAAAGCTAGTAGAAAGAAAAGCAACAAATATTTCATTTCACACTAGTGAATGGAGTATTAACTATAAAACAAAAAATAAACGAAAAAAATATTGATTGCCATCGAGTTTCTAAAGAGCTGAAGCAATTTCAAGACACAAAATTATCCTTTTCAAAATTCATTTCTCAAACTCAGTGGCGCAACAGCACATGAGGGCCAGATCTACAGTCCCCATCCCAGTATACGTGACCACTGGGCGCTGAGGTGCATGAGCAGATATCCCGATCAGGTGGTCAGTCTGAAGCAAAAGTTCATTTCTACACCATTATATTATGCATTACATTACAAAAATGAAAGGGATAGGGATTTTTTCAATATCGGATGCATACTTACATAAAGCAGGATCCAGTTCGTAGGGAACAATCCCTCCAGGCCAGATCATTCTTTTGTCAATTATTGCATTTCGATCCTAAAATATATTGGATAAATGATTAATTCCAAATTAAATGTCGAACAACTACTTGTACAAATTCCAGTATTATTATAATTGATCAACTGAAATATTGGTCAAAATTCATTCATCAAACACTTGCCCGTAGTATTGCCAGCAAATGTTGTTCAGTTGCAACGTATAAATATCTAAATTTTAGTTTAATGTTAAATATTGTTTTAAATAATTTGTTAGAAATATATTTCATTAATTTGCAATTTAATTCATTTTTTCTACATAATATATTATGGAATACATATTGTTAAGTAGATTGGGTTTCAAGAATTTTAGGCTATCAGTTTCAAAGAGCAAGACAGTTCTTCAGGAGTGGCGAAAATTTATTGTAGAAAAACAATTCTTGAAATACAGGATACAGCATTAAAATTCACTTAATAAATCTTAGTAGATTTCCACTCCTTCCGCAGCACTCAGACACAACTATTAGTGTCTAAAATACAAGTATGTTAAAATTGTTCATAAGCCATTTGTTCATTCATCCTGATCAACAGCCGAAGTAATAACTAATCGTTAATCGCTCAACAACGATCAAAATAATACAAACTCAGTTTAAGCGAGTGACTCTTATTTATAGGCTGCACAGTTATTTTGAGAAAGGTCCACTTACGTCATAGATCGTGTTTTCTCACCAGTAATTCCCACAAGTATTTATATGGTAACAAACTCGTCAAAAACGGTTTCCAAGTCACCAACATAGTTGCCAACTTGGCTCTATCGCCAATATGTTGCTATGTTTCCATTGAATCGCCATTGTTGTGTAAGGAACGACGTTGCTTGCGAATATTACAATTTTATAATAAAATAAATACAACATATATATATATATATATATATATATATATATATATATATATATATAAGTAGAAAGTAATATTTATTTATTATTATACATTCAGATATTTATTATTTACACTTTTTTAAGCCTTCATTACACAAAACTCGTTGCAATATTACAGATGGTTATTTGTTATGTTTTAAACATAAAAAAAAGGATATTTATTCTCATTCTTAATTGTCATAGATTTACATATAGCACTTTTCCCCAGCTTAAAAATCTGCCTGATAATGACAAATATATCTCAACTTAGAAATATGACTAGACGATATTGCTACGTATTTGATCGTTTTTCAAGTTTAGGAAAGTTCCATGCAATAAACAGGAAGGTTCTTTTTAAATAAATCGTAATTCATTCTGGAGCTTTCCACCAATTACACAAGATTTTCTTCTAAAAGGGAGCAAATGACGCACATACAAATCTTACATCACACAAATAATAACAATTTCTCATAAGAAAATGAAACGCACCGTCACTGTCAAATGTTTGTTTTCGATATTGCTTCGCTGCCTCATCCTTATGTAGGCGGAGAAGAATCTTCTAGAAACCTCTTAATTTTTCTCGTCAAATAATCATCCAAAACCTTTCTGGAATTTTCAGGTATATTTATTTTGTCACCAAATTTGACAACTGGGTGACATTTTGTGACCTCATTTTGCATTTAGGTCACTCTTATTTACTGGCATTACCAAAAGGTCATTCTTTTTCCCCAAAAAAATATCTTTATGGTCACAGTACTTTAAGCAGAGAAGCGAATGAAGTATAAACTATCCGTAGAAATATGAAAAATTCTTAAACCACCTGACTCTTTTGATTGAGACGTTTCGCCAATGTGAGGATTTTGAATGCTTTCTGTATTGCAGCATTTACATGCAGATTTTATTTTAGAAAATATCATTAATTACAGGAATTCATAATGTCCCAAAGTTAAAACGTAGTCAAATAATTAAGCTACCAAGTTCCTGAAGAAACAAATACTTTTAGCCCAAATCTTCGAAAATAATTTTTTTTAATGATTTCAGTTATTTTGTCCTAATGTTTTATATTTTATTTATTTTCGACTAATTTTTTCAAAAGCAAAAATGCAAGGCTTTTAAGTGACTGTATGCTATTTTTAGGAAATTTTAATGTTATTCCTATAGGGCGTTTCAGCTAACTTTTCAGCATGTGTGTGAGGTGGTGGTGTGGTGTGTGTGTGTAATCTGCATATTAAATTTTATTTTCTAATTAGATTTCTATTCTTAAGGAACTTTTTCATGATCCTGCAAAATTTTGCTCCTCCAGTTTATTTTTTTGTCTGTGTCCTTTTTCTGTAGTTTGATTTAATTTGTGAAAATATTTTAATATATATGCAAGCACTTGTTTTTATTTAGAATAATAACAGTATTTGTTTGAAAAACATCTACGAGCATATAAGTTAAATTTGCATAATAACAGGGGGAAAAAGCATTCTTCCTTTCAGATGAACTGATGCGAATAAATACATTTGTTTACATTAATTTTTTCCAGGTAGTAGAAAGATGTTTAGAGTTGTTGAAAACTGGAGAGAAAGAAAAGTAAATTTTTTATATGTGCTGGTTAAGCACAAAACGTTTTTCACAGTGATTACAAATTTTAAAGTGTGAAGAATTTTCTTTAAAGCTGAGTAATATTTTGGTTTAAATAGCTGTCAAAACCAAGCAACTTAAAGGGAAAAAAACATTTTTAGACTCTGAGATTTTGTTTATTGGAATTTCGATCAAAATGCGAGATTACTCCTCAGCTAATGCTTCTGTCGTCTAAATTCCTTACCACGTTCTTATGAGGTCATCGTAGTCTACTTCAATTTAATATATAATAGCCTCTAGATATTTGACAAAACCATGACTCAAACTCATGGCTGAATTTGTACATTGGTAAACATCACACTTGTTACATTTGCCGAAACGTTTTTTACGTTTGCTATGAAAATGTTTAGTTATGAACTGAAAGGAATTTTTTTAAATTCTTAAGCAGACATGATTATTTTATAGTAAGTAATGGGATAATCGATTTTTGTTGAATATACACTCCAAAAAAGGGAAATTACAACACCGTAAGAGAATGTGTGTAGCCTTGTCGAAACACCCTCTTTCTTCCCCCCCCCCATATAGAGTAGAGTTGGAGAAAAAATTTTTTTCTACTTTCTTTTCCGATCACCGCGTGCTAAAAAAATGCCTTTCAATCAAGCCATGTTAAAAAAAGGATTCCAAACAAAAAAGTTTTTTTCCTACGCATCGTTCTTTAAACTTTTGTCATTTTTTAAATAGTTACTTATGCCATAAAACTATAGTCTTAAATTTGATGTTTGGATATTAGGAGAAAAAAAAATTAAACCTGTAAAAGCGAAACATTTATTGCTCAGGAAAAAAGCTTTAAAACCTTTTTTTCTTTTGCAATAAACTAACCACAATTAATTAAAAATATAATAAGCGATAAAACTATATTTTTAGCAATAACTTTGTTAGAAATTTAGCTATAAGTATTGATGGGAGGCTGGTGTGGTCCCTTATTTTCTAGTAATTTCTATACGAGTCCCCCTTGACCGGATGTGGTGAAATTTTTTCGGTGGGGTGCGTCAAGAAATTCGTGCGTCTTTTTTGAGATCATTGAAAGCATAAATCTTGTGGAATGTAGCCTTGCGCGATTGGGATTGTCCAATTAGAGACTTAATTCAAAGGACAGTGTAAAGAGTTCAGCTCAAGTATTTAGAAGTGATTGGGTTCACTTTAGAAGGGAGCGCACTCGAATTTCGAGGCTCCCTCTTCTCGAATTACCCCATTAGGCAGACGAAGAAAGTACTGAGTGCTCGCCACCCCACTCGGGGACCGCCATCCGCCTATGCC
>BMAV01025644.1:5245-28261 GCA_019973955.1 Trichonephila inaurata madagascariensis | reverse complement strand
AAAAAAATTGCAATATTGTAATATTTTTTTTTCAGATTTGCTTTTTTACCTTAAAAAATAAATCTTAATGAATAGAAGATATGATTTTCATTTTTTATTGAAAAGTTTAGTCTTTGAAGTCAGATTTTTAAGAATAATTAGGCCTAATATGAAGGCTGATAGTCATTAGCATCTGTTGTGTTAAACACAATGTGCTTTTCTGTTAAATAATTAACATTTGTCATGTATCATTTGAGCACACCACAGCAGTGCTTTCCCCCCCCCCCTGAAACTGTGCTCTTTTTATGTGGAAGTTTGATTTTGCAAGCAAAGTTCACTCTCCAGCTTGAACTTCAAAAATAAGGTTATAGTAACCACAGAAGATGTGCCGAGAGTTTCCAAACTGGAAACTTTACTGTCCTTGTTGACAAATTTTGCGAAAAGGTTGATATCGCCTAGGAATCATCGAATAGACTCAAGGATCGATTCGTCTAGAAATTACACTGAGTCTATATAAAGGACCATTAAAACAAAGGTAGAGTCAGTTCAGAAGTGAGTTCAGCCATGTGCGTTGAATGCTATAAGAAAGAGAGATTTTATCTGTTTGATTTCTCCTGCTTGTGTAGCTATTCAGAAAACTATATTTGAAGCTTTGTAAAGCTTGTTTGTAACGAAAATGATTTGCCCTATTGTAAATAACATGTTGTATTTCTTTGTGTATGTACATCTATTTGTCTTGTTGTAATCATTTGTTTGTTCTTGTTCATTAATAAAGCTGTCATTCAAATAATTGTAGTCACCAGCAGCTTTTCCCCCACTCAAATTTGCAACAGTATTGATGTTGCTATGGAAACGGAGACATTCCTCGTTTATTCATCAAATCATTTTGACTTTCAGTCAATTGCCAATAGATGGAATTGCGACAATTAATTTTTCAATGAAAATTTTTGCTGTTATTTTTATATATTTTTTAATGTTGGGTATTCTCATCAGAAAAGTGTGATGAAAGGGATTAAATGAGTAATAAAATCGTTACTAGAAAGAGTTTTGAGTTATCAATATTCAGTAATCCAGGTGTTGCCAAATAATCTTCTTTCTTAAAATATGTCTTAATGTGCTTTTTCCTATAACGAAATGAAGTGTCACTTTTCTTTAACTACTAATATGTCAGTTTTTGCAAAGCAGCTGAAATGATGGATTAAGAAATTGAACTTTTTACGAAGAGCCTTCTATTCGTGCAGTTTCCGAGCACATGATAATACAACTAAATCTTCAAACGTTGAATAAAAAAAGTTGGCACCTTCAAAAGATGAATTAAAAAGGTTGGCATCTTCAAAAGCTGAATTAAAAAGATTGACATCTTCAAAAATAAGTAGGCTCTGTTTTTGATGTAGCAATTTATACATCTCCCAATATCTTGAACTGCAAATGTCAAAACTATCCAAATTTGTGAGATTGCATTATTTTGATGAAGTGTTGTTTTGATAAATTTTTTTAAAATCTTGGGTGGTTGGATTTATAAGAAACAAATATCTAAATTAGAAAAGAGACTTGAAAGAAAAACAAAAACGAAAGAGGGGGGATCAGACCCATCAAGTTACTTCAAGTGAAACTCTGGAGACCTAAATTAGGGGTTCGAGTCCTGTTCTAACGAAAACCGCTATGCAGAGGAGCTAATGCACATGAAAACTGTTGAGGCTCAGAGACCTCCCGTTTGCGAGGTTCAGGAGAATAAGGTCGGTCCCGTCACTTCATCAAAATTCAAAATTAAGATATCCCTGTCCAATAGCCCCTTCATGTTTCTTTTGTATGTGACGTTAAATAAAAAAAATCAAAAATAAATTCTGGAAACCTACAAACCAGATACACTGTCATCAAACAATTAAAAGTACATAGAAAGTCTGATATATCTCAGATAATGATAACAAAGATGATCAATCCGGTATGCCACGAAAGATTATAACAATAGTAATAATAATAATAAAAGGAAAATGAGAATCAAACCCAGAAAGGCTTTTTATCAAAATTAATATACCCCAATTTCTCCTAAAATCTGACTTTAAGGTGACTGCCTACCTTCGGACCCACTTTTTTTTATAAAAACAAATTTTTGAAACAAATTGAGAGTTTTTAGGAAGAAAAAAAATATGTAAATACATAAATTTTTTTAAATAAATATTGTACTTTTAGAAAAATTGGTTGCTTTCAAGGAAATTTTACCAAATTTTTACTAAAACGCGTAACAATGTATAAAAATTTCTAATACAATTATCATAATTTTCTTTATGCAAAACATACACATTACGGTGCTCTTGAAAATGAACCAAAATCTAAGAGAAATATTAAAATACAAAAAAATTACAGACAATTATGCATAATAATATGAAAATTTTGATATTTTTAAAATTTTTTCTTTATAAAAACTACACTAAATGAAAAAAATATTTAACCTACAAAACAACTTATGGTTCACTTTATAAAAAATAGTATAATAAACATTCCCACAAAATTTTTCAAAACGTTATCTGGTTTTGTTCTCGAGATATCATGTATCTGGTAAAGAGTTTCTTTCGAAAACATATAATTTTGAGAAAAACGCATTTAAAGTTTTATATTACCGCCCTTTCAAATAGAGTGATGTTTTTTTAAAATCCCTATAATTTTATTTCTATTTCGCGTAAAGGAAAAAGAAAAACTGTTTTGGAGAGAAAAATGTTCAAACTATAAGATTTTGAAATAAAAAAAAATGCCTTATGTAGACGAAAAACGACATTTTCAAGATAGGCAGTCACCTTAAAGTACATTATTTGAAATAAAAATAGGCAAAAAAATTTATAAACTAAGCTTAAAATAAGGGCACAGCATTGGATGATTCGAAATTTATAAGACATGTTTTTACTATTTATTAAGTTTAATTTATTAAAGGTATAATAAATGAAGTCCAATGAGATTAAAAATTACTGTTAATGTAAAAAGGGAAAATGTGTTTTTTTGAGCTTTTGCACAAACTTTAAATATTTTGACTTTTTTACACGTTTTAATTTTCTTTCTCGCTCCTTATATATCTGTACTTATTAGAGCAATAGCGTTACGACATCGGTAAATAATTACCGCATTTACTCGAATTTAAGCCATCATCGACTCTAGGCCGTACCCAAAATTTTCAAAATGTTTTTCTGAATAAATGCTGTCATCGATTCTAAGCCCCACCCCCATTTCTGTACACGATTGTTGAGGAAAAAAATGTGTAAAAAGTTCATGAATATCCGATATTTAAGAAATTAAAAAAAATTAATGAAGGATATTAAAAGTTAATTAATTTTACCAGTATTAAAAACTTTCAATTGCACTCATAAACCTATAACTACTCTAACCGTCAGAGTTAGGCTTCGAAAATGATTCGTCATTCCTATTGTCACAACTGACTTCGGAGTTGGTGCCGGCTTTGTCTTCAATGCCATCCAATGCATTTGTTACGCAACATTTTTTAAAAAAAAAATGTAAAAGAATTACTAAAGAATATTGGACATTTACAAGCAAAACATATATTTTGTTAATGCCATCGACGTACATTTGCTTCATCGGAGTCTAATTTTCAGTGACCGCTGCTCCGTTTTCGATTTTTTCTGCTTATAAAATTGCCTCCCTTTTCATACTTGTGTCATAGTCGACTAGTCGCCGCCCATCCAGTATGGTGGATATGACCCTCGGCAAGTAACCAAGTGGGCTCGGGTTCGAATCCCGAGCAAGGCATGGTTGTATCTTCTTCAGGAAAGAAGTCAGACTTTCGCCTGTAATGGATTCCCGTCTCGAAGGGAAAGCAGCGCACACCTTCTGTTATATGCTAGGATCATCATTTGTAATAATGTCTATATTCTTCTGTTTGTATTGTAGGTTTCTGTTCTTCCACTCTTATTTTATATGTATCCCAGGATAAAAACAAACAACAATAGTGAACTAGTCTTGATGTGCTGTTACCGATATCTTTGATGTTTAGGTGATTAAAAGAAAGTGTATGCAATATAAAATTGTCTAAATACGATCAGGCAACGAATAGACTGATTACTGGATATAAACTACGGAATGGGATATGACATCTATGCAAGAGTGGCCAGAATGGAGAGGTTTCCTTTTGAAAGGGTGGAAACTCAATTTCCCTCATCCAACAAATATTTCGCCTTCGATTCTAAGCCGCATCCAATTTTCAGTAGCTTTAACACTGGAAAATTAGTGTGGCATAGATTCGAGTAAATACGGTATTGTTCTCGCGCGCGCCATTTCACTGTGGCATAAAATTGCGAAAAAATTGACGAATAACAGAAAACTTTCACTATTTCTCAAAACTTTAAATGCGATGCGAGAGTGGGAGAGTTTTTCATTGGTTTTCTGTTGTCTTCTTAAGGTATCCGACTACGTTCGGAACAGCGATATTGCAAAAGCGTATAAATGGATAGTATTTATGTGGTATTTAGTGTCACTTATATTAGAAATAGTATATAAAATTGTTTTTTAAGCATATTTTTACAAAAAAAAAAATATTTAAGTACAATATTTTGACAAAAAAATGAACATAAAATGATAAATTTTCGAAATATTCTCCATTTATGAAAAATACTCCTATTATAATAATATTTTGCCTGTATATAGCTCAGATCTCTGTACAGAGGTTGAACCAGAATTTTTGAAATATATAACTTAGAAGTGAATTTATCCATATTTTACGACAACAAAGGGGAGAAATTTTAATTAAAACACGCCGATAATTATTTCAATTGGTGGTAACTCTGAAAATAATGTGAATTTTTCAAAAATCATAGTTGAGCCTCTGTACAGACGACTGAGCTATATACAGACAAAATATTAATACAATAGAAACATTTTTTTTGTAAAAGGAGAACATTTTGAAAAAAGGTTATTCTAAGTTAATTTTTTGCCAAAATATTGTATTTAAATACTTTTTTTCACGTAATGTCCTCAAAACAATTTCATACATGTATTCTAATCTAAGTGACACTAAATATCATAAAAATTATCCGTTTATGCGCTTTTTTAAAATCACGGTTCCGTACGTAGTCGGATACCTTAATAATCTGGGCGAAAAAAACGTTTCTGGGGCAAAGGAATAGGGAAAAAAATTTGAGCCTGTCGTACTACTTATGCCTCTTAGCGGCGAGACACACTGTCAAAGCAGCCATTAATGGTATTCTGAGATATCCTTTGTGAAGCCACGAGCACTACAGATCTCAGTTGTTTGCTTCAAGTATTGCCATATTCTCAATATTCCCGTACGATAAATATTGATGATTACGAGTATTATTAAAAATCAAAGGAATGAAATAAGACAAGCAGTGCTTCAAATTTTTTCGTTTTTTTCTACTTTAAAGCCAATTGCCTAACTGACTCTTTAGATATATCCCATGTCTTTAAAAAGAAGTATATTATAAATTAATCAATGGAATTCACGCATGGGAAATCATCCCTTTATGAATATAATATATAGCTAACTACATAGAAAATGATTTAAGAGTAATTTCTGTATGCAAGATATCATGATTCAAAAGAGTCGTATGAATCCCACAAAAATATTAATTCAAACATAAAACGTTATAAAAGTGTTCTAAAAATTAACACTTTCGATCTAGATAGTAAATTCAACCATTTAGAAATAAAGCTGTAAAATTGATAAATTACCTCTTTTGGCTTAGCGTGAATGTAAAAGATTCAATGGAATAAAATGAGAAGTATGATGTATTTTTTGATAGAAAAATATACATAAAATATTTACCTCAGGATCTTCAATTCCAAGGATGTCTCCACCAAAAAGATCTGGGTTTTGCAAGGGGATATTTCCCATGTATTCTGAAAAATCCCATTTTTTGAATAAGCGTCCTTTTTAATCACAAAATTAAAAATAAACAGTAATAATGAATATTTTTTCATTCTTAATGATTAATAAAAACGCTAATAATTAGAAATTCGAGAAATAAAAAAAATGTCAAAAAAACCTTGTAACATTAAGATGAACAACAACTATATTGAACTAAAAAGAAAAGTTATAAAAATACTAATATTATATATACACTATGCACCCCTCCCCCACACACATTTATTCTCGTAAAAATGTAAGTAAAATTCAAAGTTTTTGTGAATGACAGCAACAAAGTTAAAAAATTTAAGTAAAGACGTATTGTATTGTTTTTGTTTTAAATAAATGAACACTTATACGTAGGAGTGGCAAAAAATGTACAAAAATAAAACTTTTGTAGAATCGGCTGTACGTGTAGAGCATGATATTCGGTATTCAATGGTTATTTGTCATTTCGTCAACAATGTATACGAGAGTCTAGCAAAGTTTATTGCCTAGAAATTGCTTAAGCTCAGGAAAAAACTGGTAATTTTTAGGAGCAAAATCTGGTATATAGGGTGGATGATAAAATACATCTCATCCGAATTTGTCTTGCAATTTTTGAGTTACCGCAGTAGTGCGAGAATGGATATAATCGTGGAGAAGCACAATTTTTCCCGAAAGCATTATTCACTTCCCGTTTTGGATGTCTTGCCGTAGTTGACTAGTCTTACAATAATGATTTGCATTGATCGTAATATATCAACATAATACTTTTACGATTTCAACAGAAAGTTGTCATGACCTGTTTTGAAAGAGTCTTTTTCAATTTTCTCGGTATTTTAGATGACTAGGGATGATACCCCTCAAATAAATGGCGGCTTCTCTCTGAAGTGATGTAAGACACTCAAATCTCATAATCAGTCACCATCCTATCAGGCGTATCCATCTGTGTGATAATGTGTCAAGATTGCCATTGCTGAGTCTATTTTCTGACTTTTGTAAAGGTAATTAAGTTGCTATGAAATGCATTGTGCACAAATTTTGATGTAGCTGAAAATATTGCGATTCTTTTTCACACAGCAACGAGCAAGAAATGTCTGTAAAAACAATGTGCAATTCGTTGAGAGTTACGCGCATGTCTTTCAAGATTCTGTTTTCACTGCAATCTTCAGGTCTTCTGAGGTACGTGATGACCCTCCGAGTTAGATTTCATTGTGCGTATTTGTTGGTCCATTGTTAAACATTTTATACAACTGTTTGCACATTTATTTCATTCATTACATTATTATCATATACCGCATTCAATTGCCGATAAGTTTCAACCCGTTCTATTGGTATTATTGGTTCTATGCATTTTTAGCATGGAATTCACCAAAGGAATAATTTACGATCCCTTAAGATATTCGCCAAGACCTTCTGTCTTAAGAGCCTGCTTGAATCTACTCGTTTTCCTGGGTGATGAGGGAGGTGTTTTTCTATTTTAAAAGTTGCATTTTGGAGTCAAATTATACTCCTTACCTTACAATCAAATGGTTTGTAAATCATAAATTCTCGCTTTGACCTCCTAACTGCGCAAAGGTGACTTATTGCTACTTCCACTAACAGCGTTGTGAGAAAAGCTGTTACTGAAAGATTTTGTTTCAGGTTTTGACGCATTTACAGTTAACCTCAGGAGAGAAATCTATCTTGTTGTTTGTCTAATAGGAGAGAATTTTCTTGAAAAGGAGACGTCATATGTATATTATAATTGTGCATTTGGATATACAGTCGGACCTCTATATAACGAAGTCACTAAACCCCAGAAAAAAGTTCGTTGTATGGAAAATTCGTTATATAGAGGTTCCTCTTTTAATATATTTTATAAACCACATAAAACAAATTTTAAATTCATAAACATTATATATTAAACAAAGTAATTATTCACACCTTTTTTAAAATTAATATATGTTTATATTATATATGTTACACATAAAAAAAAAGAAAAACTGCAAGTAAAACAATAAAAAAGAATGTCACACAAGAATATTGAAAATACACTGTATTTTCAATATGAAGAAAATAATTTTACATTAAAATTAATGTATTTTAAGGACAGAAAGGGCTAAAAGTGGATGAAACATCCAGAACTCTGTTGCTTTCGGCGAGTTACAACCTCATAAAACTAGTTCACAAGATTTATGACCACCATAAAATGTGTTAAAGAGAGAATAACGAAATGTTTAGAAACACTTTGCAAGTAGAAAGAAAAAAAAAAATTAATCACAGAAGAAAAAGTTCGTTATATAGCAAACACACTTCGCTATAGAGAGGTTATTTTACGAAGAAAATTGTGCAATGTTCAAGGTTCCAGGAAAAGGTTCGCTATATAGAAAAATTCGAAATATAGAGTTTCGTTATACAGAGGCTTGACTCTCTATATATTAATTCCAAATGTCATAATTTCTACATTGAATTGTTGAACTACTGTTATTGATTTATTTTATAAAAATATTAAAATATAAATAGAACATAGGACAAGTACAAATGATCCACCCAATTTAAAAAAAACACATTTTCGAAGCTACTGCATATATTTCAATAAGTGATACATGAAGGAAAAGAGAAGTATACCAAGTTTTTTCCCACCAATGATCAACAGCACATTGAAGATTGCTATGATTGAAATCCAAGCATGGCAACAATGACAGAGAAGATATTTTGAGTATTATAGTATGTACGAATTTTTTCAGTTATTTCGGTGCAGCGTGCACTTAGAAATCGTTACGGAAAAAAAGCACCATAGAATATTCTGCGATGGTATCATCAATTAAAAAAAAATATGTTGCGCGTTTAAAAAGAACAGCAAAAATTGGTCAAGCGTCTCGGATGAGTGAGTGAGTGAATATTAACGTCACATTGTTCAGCTACACTAGGGCTTTTGGCGACGGATCACGTAATTTTGAACCATGGTCAAGTGACGTGGACGACACCTGAGCTGGCACCCCCTCTCCTACTACCACAGGAGGACGTTTCAACTCTCGACAGATTTAACATACATCGCCAAGCGTCTCGGAAGAAGCAATGGAGAGCGAAAGGCAGAGGTTCGTTCGAAGTCTACGGGAGTAGCCGCCTGAGAACTTCAAATGCCCCATAAAACAGTACGGAAAATGAAACGACAAAAATTAAATTTCAAGCTGTATCATTTGAAATTGACACAACAAATAGCAGAAGACGACAAATAAGCATTTGTGCATTCCGAACACTTGCTATAGTGATGCAATAAAACTTATGGAACGTACTGGATTACAGACTGGACGAGTGTAACAAGAGGGTCCTACATCTAACATATGTAACAGAGAAAAAAACCTGGTATATTTATCTTTACATTGATGTATTACTTACTGTAGTATGTGCAGTAGTTTCGATATAACATGATTTTTTAAAACTGGGTCCATCATTTGTACTCACCCTGCTATTTAATTTTGATATTTATTGAAATAATGTAAAACATTGGCTTTAGATACTTAAACGTTATGTTAATACAATTGTGCATTAGTTTCAGTTTATACTGTAATTAGTAATGTGAAATATACATCATATATTTATTATGAGGGCTGCTTTTAAATGTATGTAAGCACCTCAAGATTTTGAAACTAACACCATTCAATACACAAGCCGTTATTCTGTTAAAATTTCTCAGCTTATTTTATGAATCACAACATTTTTTTAACATTTCGAACATTTGAAGCATTTTTTGCTGTTGTAGAAAGAAACTATGGTAATGTAGTAGTTGATGCTGTGATAAAGGGTTCTCAAATTCACTCATCAATAAACTTTTTCCCTACATTTCCGTTATTTTACGGAAAATTCTCCCTTTTTTTGGTAAATATAGTACTTTATTTTTATTCTCTTGGGACTTGATAAAATAAATTTCTTGGGATTATTATTTTAAAATAATATTTTAAAAACACATTTTTTAAAATTATATGAATTACTTTTATATATTCCGATAATCTTTAACATAAAAACTGAAGACTATCTTAAATTATTTTTTTTTCAATCTTATAATAATATTCAAATTTTTTCCCTCGGGTACTAATCTAAAATATTAAACTCTATTAATTAAGGAAAAATGATACAAGTGACTTAAAATAAATTATATACTTTTATAGATTAAGAATATTAAATATTTTTTTAAAAAAAATCTCAAACGAACGTTTGTTACACAGCATATATATTTTTTGAATTTCATCTTCGTTTAGTTTATCATTTCAATGATTTTTCTTTTCTAAATACGTATTGAACAATTGTTCAATATTTAATTTTTTTATTTAATCTCTATCTTGCTTACCTCTGCCATTCTGAGCTAAACTTCCCAGCCAAGGAAGAAAGAAAAACCAAAGGACAAACGAATGCATGGTGAAGAATAAAAGATATCCATTGAAAATCCCTCTTCTTTATCAGAAACAACATATTTTACTTTTCTCACACAGTTTGTTACCAAAATCAAGATAGCAAATCTAAAAAAAAGTCTGGAGAATAAAATGTTATAATCGTGAGAAAAGTAAAATATGTTGTTTCTGATAAAGAAGAGGGATTTTCAATGGATATCTTTTATTCTTCACCATGCATTCGTTTGTCCTTTGGTTTTTCTTTCTTCCTTGGCTGGGAAGTTTAGCTCAGAATGGCAGAGGTAAGCAAAATAGAGGTTAAATAAAAATTTAAATTGTTTAATACGTATTTAAAGAAGAAAAATCATTGAAATGATAAACTAAAAGAAGATAAAATTCAAAAAATATGTATGCTGTGTAACAAACGTTTGTTCGAGATTTTTTAAAAAAATATTTAATATTCTTAATCTATAAAAGCATATAATTTATTTTAAGTCACTTATATCATATTTCCTTAATTAATAGAGTTTAATATTTTAGATTAGTACCCGAGAGAAAATAGTTGAATATTATTATAAGATTGAAAAAAAAAATAGTTTAAGACAGTCTTCTGTTTTATTGTTAAGGATTATCGAAATATATAAAAGTAATTCATATAATTTTAAAAAATGTATTTTTTAAAATGTTATTTTAAAATAAAAATCCCAAGAAATTTATTTTATTAATTCCCAAAAGAATAAAAATGAAATACTATATTTACCAAAAAGAAGTGAAAATTTTCAGTAAAATATCGAAAATGTATTAAAAAAGTTTATTGATGGGTGAATTTGAGAACCCTTTATCACAGCATTAACCACTAAATTATCATAGCTTCTTTCTACAACAGCAAAAAAGGCTTCAAATATTCGAAATGTTAAAAAAATATTGTGATTCATAAAAGAAACAGAAATTTTAACAGAATAGCGGCTTGTGTATTGTATGGTGTTAGTTTCTCAAAATTTTGAGGGGCTTACATACATTTAAAAGCAGCCCTCATAATAAATATATGATGTATATTTCACATTACTAATTATAGTATATATAATCTAAAACTAATGCTCAATTGTATCAACATAACGTTTAAGTATTTAAAGCCAATATTTTACATTATTTCAATAAATATCAAAATCATATTTACTATGCAGGGTGAGTACAAATGATGGACCCAGTTTTGAAAAATCATATTATCGAAACTACTACCCATATTACAGTAATACATCAATGGAAAGATAAATATACCAAGTTTTTTTCTGTTACATATGTTAGAGAGATGTGAGACCCTCTTGTTATATGGCACACGTCCAATCAGCAATCCAGTACGTTCCATAAATTTTGTTGCATCACTGTAGCAAGGGTTCGGAATGCTGCACAAATGCTTATTTGTCGTCTTCTGCTATTTGTTGTGTCAATTTCAAATGATACAGCTTGAAATTTAATTTTTGTCATTCAATTTTCCATACTGTTTTGTGGGGCATTTCAAGTTCTAAGGCGGCAACTCCCATAGACTTCCGTGGACTTCGAACGAAACTCTGCCTTACACTCTCTATTGCTTCTCTCGAGATGCTTGACCGACATTTCCTGTTCTTTTTAAACGCGCAACCTATTTTTTTTTAATTGACGGTACCATCGCAGAATGTTCTATGGTGCTTTTTTTCCGTAGCGATTTCTAAATGCACGCTGCACCGAAATAACTGAAAAAATCCGTACATACTATAATACTCAAAATATCTTCTCTGTCATTGCCGCCATGTTTGGATTTCAATCATAGCAATCTTGAATGTGCTGTTGATCATTGGTGGGAAGAAAACTTGGTATATTTCTTTTTTCCTTCATGTATCACTTATTGAATTATATGCAATAGCTTCGAAAATATGTTTTTTAAAATCGGGTGGATCATTTGTACTTGCCCTATGTTTTATTTATATTTTAATATTTTCCAAAATTAAATCAATAACAGTAGTTCAAGAATTCAATGCAGAAATTATGACATTTGGAATTAATACATATACATCCAAAAGTGCAATTATAATATACATATCATGGCTCCTTTTCAAGAAAAGGCTCTCCTATTAGACAGACAACAAAATAGATTTCTCTTCTGAGGTTAATTGTAGATGCGTCAAAACCTGGAACAAAATCTTTCTGTAACAGCTTTTCTCATAACGCTGTTAGTAGAAGTAGCAATAAGTCACTTTTGCGCAGTCAGGAGGTCAAAACGAGAATTTGTGATTTACAAACCCTTTGATTGTAAGGTAAGGAGTATAATCTAACTCCAAAGCACAATTTTTAAAATAGAAAAGCATCCTTCCTCATCACACAGAAAAACGAGAAGATTCAAGCAGACTCTTAAAAAAGAAGGTCTTGGCGAATATCTTAAGGAATCATAAATTATTCCTTTGGTGAATTCCATGCTAAAAAGATGCTACAAACCAATGAATAAGGGTGAAGCTTCCCGACAATTAAATGCGGTGTATGATAATAATGCAATGAATGAAATAAATGTGCAAAAAATTGTACAAACTGTTTAATATTGAACCAACAAATATGCATAATGAAATCTAATTTGGAGGATCGTCACCCACCTCAGAATACCTGGAAATTGAAGTGAAAACAGAATCTTGAAAGACGTACGCGTAACTCTCAGCGAATTGCACATTGTTTTTACAGACATTTCTCGAACGTTGCTGTGTGAAATAGTACCGCAATATTTTAAGCTACATCAAAATTTGTGCACAATGCATTTCACAGCAACTTAATTACGTTCACAAAAGTCAGAAAATAGACTCAGCAATGGCAATCTTGACACATTATCACACATATGGGGCTCCTGATAGGATTGTGAATGATGATGAGATACGAGTGTCTTACATCGCTTCAGAGAGAAGCCGCCATTCATTTGAGGGGTATCATCCCTAGTCACCTAAAATACCGAGAAAATTGAAATACTCTTTCAAAACAGATCATGACAACTTTCTATTGAAATCGTAAAAGTATTCTTTTGATATATTTCATGTCAAAGGCTCTACGATCAATGCAAATCATTATTGTAAGACTACGGCAAGACATCCAAAACGGGAAGCGAAGAATGCTTTCTGGAAGAATTGTGCTTCTCCGCGATCATGTCCATCTTCGCACTGCTGTAACTCAACAATTGCAAGACAAATTCGGATGAGATGTATTTTATCATCCACCTATATACCAGATTTTGCTCTTAAGAATTACCAGCTTTTTCCTGACCTGAAGCAATTTCTATACAATAAACTTAGCTAGAGAGATTCTCGTGTACATTGT
Source organism: Trichonephila inaurata madagascariensis (assembly GCA_019973955.1). NCBI lineage: Eukaryota > Metazoa > Arthropoda > Arachnida > Araneae > Nephilidae > Trichonephila > Trichonephila inaurata. The sequence goes on along the minus strand of BMAV01025644.1, from coordinate 14,734 downwards.
CGACGAAATTACAAATAACCATAGAATATTGAATATCATGCACTACATGAACACATGATTCTGCAAAAGTTTTATTTGTGTACATTTTTGTCACTCCTACGTATAAGTGTTCATTTATTTAAAACAAAAACAATGCAATACGTCTTTCACTTAAAAAATTTTAAGCTTGTTGCTACCATTCACAAAAACTTTGAATTTTATTTATGTTTTTACGAGAATATGAGTGAAAGTGTGCGTGCATAGTGTATATAATATTAGTGCTTTTAACTTCTTTTTAGTTCAATATAGTTGTTCATCTTATTGCTATCATGATATCAATTTTTCCCATTTTATTTTTTATTTCTAAAATTTCTAATTAGTGTGTAGTGTTTTTATTAATCATTAATAATGAAAAAAATATTCATTATTATTGTTTATTATTAATTTTGTGATTAATGACTACGCTTATTCAAAAAATGTAATTTTTCAGAGTATATGGGAAATATCCCCTTGCAAAACCCAGATCTTTTCGGTGGAGATATCCTTGGAATTGAAGATCCTGAGGTAAATCTTTAATATATATTTTCCAATCAGAAAGTACATCATACTTCTAATTTTATTCCATTAAATCTTTTACATTCACGCTATAAGCCAAATGAGATATTTTATTAATTTTACAGCTTTATTTCTAAATGGTTGAATTTACAATCTAGATCGAATGTGTTAATTTTTTGAACACATTCGATAATTTTGATAATGTTTTACGTATGAATTAATATTTTTGTGGAACTTACGCGACTCTTTTGAGTCATGATATCTTGCATACAGAAATTAATCAATCTTAAATAATTTTCTATATGGTTAGCTATGTATTATGTTCATAAAGTACTGATTTTCCATTGTGAATTTTCCATTGATTAATTTTTAATATACTTCTTTTTAAAGACATGGGATATATCTAGAGAGTCAGTTAAGTAATTGGCGTTAAAGTAGAAAAAAAGAACGAAAATATTTGAAGCATAGCTTGTCTTATTTCATCCATTTCATTTTTAATAATAATCATCAGTATTTATTGTATGTGTGTGTGAATATTGAGAATATCGCAATACTTGAAGCAACAACTGAGATTTGTAGCGCACGTGGCTTCCCAAAGGATTTCTCAGGATATCATTAATGGCTGCTTTGACAGTATGTCTCGCCGCTATGAGGCATAAGTAGAACGATAGGCTGAAATTTTTTTTCCCTGTTGCATTGTCCTAGAAAAGTTTTTTCCGCCCAGATTATTAAGAAGACAATAGAAAACAAATAAAAAATTCTCCCGCTCTCGCATCGCACTTAAAGTTTTGAGCAATAGAGAAAGTTTTCTGTTATTCGTCAACTTCTTCGAAATTTTATGCCACAGTGAAATAGCGAGAACAATACCGTATTTACTCGAATCTATGCCGCATTAATTTTCCAGTGTTAAAGCTACTGAAAATTGGATGCGGCTTAGAACCAAAGGCAAAATATTTGTTGGATGAGGGAAACTGAGTTTCCACCCTTTCAAAAGGAAAAAGGTAACCTCTCCATTCTGGCCACTTGCATAGATGTCATATCCCATTCCATAATTTATTTCCAGTATTCAGTCTATCCGTTGTCTACTCGTATTTAAAAAATTTTATTGTATACACTTTCTTTTAATCACCTAAACATCAAAGATATCGATAACAGCATCAATACTAGTTCATTATTATTGTTGTTTGTTTTTATCCTGGGATACATATAAAATATGTGTGTGAGTGGAAGAACAGAAACCTACAATACAAACAGAAGAATATAGACATTTATTACAAATGATGATCCCAGCACATAACAGAAGGGGTGCGCTGCTTTCCATTCGAGACGGGAATCCATTACAGGCGAAAAAGTCTGTGACTTCTTTTCCTGAAGATGAAACCATGCCTCACTCGGGATTCGAACCCGAGCCCACTCGGTTACAAGCCGAGGGTCATATCCACCATACTGAATAGGAGGCAACTAGTTCATCATGACGCAAAAAGGAAAAGGGAGGCAATTTTATAAGTAGAAAAAATCAGAAACAGAGCAGCGGCTACTGAAAATTTGACACCGATGAAGCAAATGTACGTCGATGGCATTAACAAAATATGTTTTGCTTGTAAATGTTTAACATTCTTTAGTAATTCTTTTACATTCTTTTTTAAAAAAAAAAATGTTGGGTAACAAATGCATTGGATAGCACAGAAGACGAAGCCGGCACCAACTCCGAAGTCAGTTGTGACAATAGGAATGACGAATCCTTTTCGAAACATATTACTGACTGTTAGAGTAATTATAGGTTTATGTGTGTATTTGAATGTTTTTAATACTGGTAAAATTAACTAACTTTTAATATCTTTCATTAATTTTTTTTAATTTCTTAAGTATTGGACATCAATGAACACATTTTTTTTTCAACAAACATGTACAGAATTGGAGGTGAGCTTAGAATCGATGACAACATTTATTTAGAAAAACATTTTGAAAATTTTGGGTACGGCTTAGAGTCGATGATGGCTTAAATTCGAGTAAATACGGTAATTATTTACCAATGTCGTAATGATATTGTTCTAATAAGGAGAGATATATAAGGAGCGAGAAAGAAAATTAAAACATGTGAAGTCAAAATATTTAAAGTTTGTGCAAAAGCTCAAAAAAACTCATTTTCCCTTTTTACATTAACAGTAATTTTTAATCTCATTGGACTTCATTTATTATACCTTTAATAAATAAAACTTAATAAATAGTAAACATGTCTTAAATTTCGAATCATCCAATGCTGTGCCCTTATTTTAAGCTTAGTTTATAAATTTTTTTGTCTATTTTTATTTCAGAAAATGCACTTTAAGGTGACTGCCTACCTTGAAAACGTCGTTTTTCGTCTACATAAGGCATTGTTTTTTTAATTTCAAAATCTTATAGTCTGAACATTTTTCCTTCCAAAACAGTTTTTCTTTTTCCTTTACGCGAAATAGAAATAATGTTATAGTGATTTTAAAAAAACATCACTCTATGCAAAAGAGCTGTAAAATAAAACTTTAAATGCGTTTTTCTCAAAATTTTGTTTTCGAAAGAAACCCTTTACCAGATACATGATATCTCAAGAACCAGACCAGATAACGTTTTAAAATTTTGTGGGAATGTTTTTTATACTAATTTTCATAAAGTGGACCATAAGTTTTGTTGTAGGTTAAATGTTTTCATTTAGGGTAGTTTTTATAAAGAAAAAATTTAAAAAAATATCAAAATTTTCATATTATTATGTATAATTGTCTGCAATTTTTTTGTATTTTAATATTTGTCTTAGATTTTGGTTGATTTTGAAGAGCACCGTAATGTGTATGTTTTGTATAAAGAAAAATATGATAATTGTATTAGAAATTTTTATACATTGTTACGCGTTTTAGTAAAAATTTGGTAAAATTTCCTTGAAAACACAACCAATTTTTCTAAAAGTACAATATTTATTTAAAAAATTTTATGTATTTACATATTTTTTTTTATTTTTCTTCCCAAAAACATTCAATTTGTTTCAAAAATTTGTTTTTATAAAAAAAAAAAATGGGCCCGAAGGCAGGCAGTCACCTTAAAGTCAAAATTTAGAAGAAATTCGGGTAAATTAATTTTGATAAAAAGCCTTTCTGGGTTTGATTCTCATTTGCTTTTTATTATTATTATTACTATTATTATAATCATTCGTGCCATACCAGAGATTTCAATCGATAATCTTTGTTATCATTATCTGAGATATCAGACTTCCTGTGTATTTTTAATTGTTTGATGACAGTGTATCTGATTTGTAGATTTCCAGAATTTATTTTTTAATTTTTTTTTTATTTATCGTCACATACAAAAGAAACATGAAGGGGCTATTGGATAGGGATATCGTAATTTTGAATTTTGATGAAGTGACGGGACCGACCCCATTATCTCAAACCTCGCAAACGGGAGGTCTCTGAGCCTCAACAGTTTTCATGTGCAATAGCTCCTCTGCATAGCGGGTTTTCATTAGAACAGGACTCGAACCCCTAATTTAGATCTCCAGAGTTTCACTTGAAGTAATTTGATGGGTCTGAGTCCCCCCCCCCGCTTTTATTTTTCTTTTAAGCTTCTTTTCTAATTAAGATATTTGTCCCTAATAAATCCAACCACCCAAGATTTTCAAAATTTTTATCAAAACATCACTACATCAAAATAATGCATTCTCACAAATTTGGATACTTTTGACATTTGCAGTCCATGACGATGGGAGATGTATAAGCCGCTACATCAAAAGCAAAGCATACTTATTTTTGAAGATGTCAATCTTTTTAATTCATCTTTTGAAGATACCAACTTTTTTTATTCAACTTTTGAAGATTTAGTTGTATTATCATGTGCTCGAAACTGCACTCTTCGTAAAAAGTTCAATTTCTTAATCTATCATTTCAGCTGCTTTACAAAAACTGACATATTAGTAGTTAAAGAAAAGTGGCACTTCATTTCGTTATAGGAAAAAGCACATTAAGACATATTTTAACAAAGAAGATTATTTGGCAACACCTGGATTACTGAATATTGATAACTCAAAACTCTTTCTAGTAACGATTTTATTACTCATTTAATCCCTTTCATCACACTTTTCTGATAAGAATACCCAACATTAAAAAATATATAAAAATAACAGCAAAAATTTTCATTGAAAAATTAATTGTCGCAATTCCATCTATTGGCGATTGACTGAAAGTCAAAATGATTTGATGAATAAACGAGGAATGTCTCCGTTTCCATAGCAACATCAATACTGTTGCAAATTTGAGTGGGGGAAAAGCTGCTGGCGACTACAATTATTTGAATGACAGATTTATTAATGAACAAGAACAAACAAATGATTACGACAAGACAAACAGATGTACATACACAAAGAAATACAACATGTTATTTACAATAGGGCAAATCATTTTCGTTACAAACAAGCTTTACAAAGCTTCAAAAATAGCTCGCTGAACAGCTACACAAGCAGGAAATCAAACAAATAAAGTCTCTCTTTCTTAATGCATTCAACGCGCATGGCTGAACTCACTTCTGAACTGACTCTACCTTTGACTTAATGGTTCTGTATATAGACTCAGTGTAATTTCCAGACGAATCGATCCTTGATTCTATTCGATGATTCCTAGGCTATATTTACCTTTTCGCAAAATTTGTCAACAAGGACAGTAAAGTTTCCAGTTTGGAAACTCTGGGAATATCTTCTGTAGTTACTTTAACCTTATTTTTGAAGTTCAAGCTGGAGAGTGAACTTTGCTTGTAAAATCAAACTTCCACATAAAAAGAGCACGGTTTCAGGAAAAGAAAGCACTGCTGTGGAGTGCTCAAATGATATATTACAAATGTTAATTATTTAACAGAAAGCACATTGCGTTTAACACACCAGCTGCTAATGACTATCAGCCTTCATATTAGGCTTAATTATTCTTAAAAATATGATTTCAAAGACTAAACTTTTCAATAGAAAATGAAAATCATATATTCTGTTTATTAAGATTTGTTTTTTTAACGTAAGAAAGCAAATTTGAAAAAAATATTACAATATTGCGATTTCTTTTAGTGAAAAAAATGGGTTTTTTTTTTTTTCATTACTTAATAAATATTTTTAATTTGGAGATTTTAACTTTTTCTCCTGCTCTTCTCATGTTCCAAAGTTATGATATAATAAATGACTGAGACACGTGAACAGATTTCCAAAGCTTCTCCCTTACACCCAAGAGGAGGAATGCTAAGTCTCAAATTTAAAACAAAACAATTTCAAAAAATATTTCGAACTCAAACAAGAAACAGAATCATAAAGACTCTAATTAATTTTTTCAAAAGTCTAGCTATAAAGTACGTTATTTGAATAAAAAGATTTGATACTTTTTTAAACTATATATATATCCTTTTAAAACCCATCTAGCCCGATCGGGCGTATTTAAGCGGGTTAGACATTCTTATCCCTTTAAGACACGAAATATTTTTATATTTTGATATTACATTCTTCTGGTTATTAACACAATACTCTGACCTTAATGACAATGGAAAACTTTTTGGTATTCCTCTCCCTCCCCATCAAAACGTGAAATATTCCAGATCGGACGCGCGGTAAATAGGTTATTTATCAAATTTTGAATGCATACTGATGCGAGGCCTCATTGACTTATAATTTTAATTTAAAATAACCTAGGTTCGGTATATACTATTCGCATCATGGCCAATGTTAAAAAGATTGAAAACTCAATTAAATAAACCATTTCCTTAAGATACAATTAAATTTATTGCTACACACTTAAAATTTACATTTACAGGGGGGGGGGAAGAAATGAGAGCAAACTTAGCTTTCAGAGAAGGGTTCATGTCATAGGCGGCGAGTGGGGTGGCGAGCACTTATTACTTTCTTCGTCTGTCTAATGGGATAATTCGAGAAGAGGGAGCCTCGAAATTCGGGTGCGCTCCCTTATAAAGTGAACCCAATCACTTCTAAATCCTTGAGCTGAACTCTTTACTGTCCTTTGAATTAAGTCTAATTGGACAATCCCAATCACGCAAGGCTACATTCCACAAGATTTATGCTTTCAATGATCTCAAAAAAGACGCACGAATTTCTTGACGCACCCCACCTAAAATATTTCACCACATCCGGTCAAGGGGGACTCGTATAGAAATTACTAGAAAATAAGGGACCACCAGCCTCCCATCAATACTTATAGCTAAATTTCTAACAAAGTTATTGCTAAAAATATAGTTTTATCGCTTTTTATATTTTTAATTAATTGAGGTTAGTTTATTGCAAAAGAAAAAAGGTTTTGAAGCTTTTTTCCTGAGCAATAAATGTTTTGCTTTTACAGGTTTAATTTTTTTTTCTCCTAATATCCAAACATCAAATTTAAGACTATAGTTTTATGGCATAAGTAACTATTTAAAAAATGACAAAAGTTTAAAGAACGATGCGTAGGAAAAAAACTTTTTTGTTTGGAATCCTTTTTTTAACATGGCTTGATTGAAAGGCATTTTTTTTAGCACACGGTGATCGGAAAAGAAAGTAGAAAAAAAAAATTTCCTCCAACCCCAACCTTAATGGGGGGGGGAGAAAGAGGGTGTTTTCACAAGGCACATTTTCTTACGGTGTTGTAATTTCACTTTTTTGGAGTGTATATTCAACAAAAATCGATTATCCCATTACTTACTATAAAATAATCATGTCTGCTTAAACTAATAACTAAACATTTTCATAGCAAACGTAAAAAACTTTTCGGCAAATGTAACAAGTGTGATGTTTACCAATGTACAAATTCAGCCATGAGTTTGAGTCATGGTTTCGTCAAATATCGAGGCTATTATATATTAAATTGAAGTAGACTGCGATGACCTCATAAGAACGTGGTAAGGAATTTAGACGAGAGAAGCATTAGCTGAGGAGTCCTCTCGCATTTTGATCGAAATTCAAATAAACAAAATCTCAGAGTCTAAAAATGTTTTTTCCCTTTAAGTTGCTTAGTTTTGACAGCTATTTAAACCAAAATATTTCTCAGCTTTAAAGAAAATTCTTCATACTTTAAAATTTGTGAACACTGTGAAAAAATTTGTGCTTAACCAGCACATGTAAAAAATTTTCTTTTCTTTCTCTCCCGTTTTCAACAACTCAAAACATCTTTCTACTACCTGAAAAAAATTAATGTAAACAAATGTATTTATTCGCATCAGTTCATCTGAAAGGAAAAATGTTTTTTTTTTTCCTGTTATTATGCAAATTTAACTTATATACTCGTAGATGTTTTTCAAACAAATACTGTTATTATTCTAAATAAAAACAAATGCTTGCATATATATTAAAATATTTTCACAAATTAAATCAAACTACAGAAAAAGGACACAGACAAAAAAAATAAACTGGAGGAGCAAAATTTCGCAGGTTCATGAAAAAGTTTCTTAAGAATAGAAATATAATTAGAAAATAAAATTTAATATGCAGATTACACACACACACACACACCATGCAGAAAAGTTAACTGAAACGCCCTATAGGAATAACATTAAAATTTCCTAAAAATAGCATACAGTCACTTAAAAGCCTTGCACTTTTGCTTTTGAAAAAATTTGTTGAAAATAAATAAAATATAAAACATTCGGATAAAATAACTGAAACCATTAAAAAAATTATTTTCGAAGATTTGGGCTAAAGGTATTTGTTGCTTCAGGAACTTGGTAGCTTAATTATTTGACCCCGTTTTAACTTTGGGACATTATGAATTCCTGTAATTAATGATATTTTCTGAAATAAAATCTGCATGTAAATGCTGCAATACAGAAAGCATTCAAAATCCTCACATTGGCGAAACGTATCAATCAAAAGAGTCAGGTCGCTTAAGTATTCTTCACATTGCTACAGATATTTTATACTTCATTAAGCTCCAGTATGAATTACGATTTATTTAAAAAGAACCTTCCTGTTTATTGCATGGAACTTTCCTAAACTTGAAAAACGATCAAATACGTTGCAATATCGTCTAGTCATACTTCTGTTATGATATATTTGTCATTATCAGGCAAATTTTTAAGCTGGGGAGAAGAGTTATATGTAAATCTATGACAATTAAGCATGAGAATAAATATCTTTTTTTTTTCTTATGTTTAAGACATAAAAGATAACCGTCTGTAATATTGCAACGAGTTTTGTGTAACGAAGGTTTTAAAAAGTGTAAATAATTAATATCTGAATGTATAATACGTAAATATTACTTTCTATATATGTTGTATTTATTTTATTATAAAATTGTAATATTCGCAAACAACGTCGTTCCTTACACAATAATGGCAATTCAATGGAAACTTGGCAACATATTGGCGATAGAGCCAAATTGGCAACCATGTTGGTGGCTTTGAAACCGTTTTTGATGAGTTGGTGACCATATAAATACTTCTGAGAATTACTGGCGAAATGACGATTTATAACGTAAGTGGACCTTTCTCGTAAGATCTGTGCAGCCTATAAATAAGAGCCGCTCGCTTAAACTGAGTTTGTATTATTTTGATCGTTGATGAGTCGATTAACAATTAGTTATTACTTCGGCTGTTGATCAGGATGAGGGAATTCTTGTGAACAATTTTAAGGGGGTCACTTCACGAAAATCGAATTAAAAATCGATTTTTCAATTTTGATTGAAAAATAAAATACCACTCTTTTTCTTTCTAATGCAATTTAAATTTTTGCTCTAGCTGAATTAGAAGTATTTTTAATATTTTTTTAAAAAGTTGTTTACATTTGTCAAACCCTCAAACAGCTGGCTGCCACGCCCCTTTCAAATCAAAACAAAAGCCACATGCTACTTTTCAGCCTTATCAAATAGTTTAAATTGATCAAAAGAATTCATTTTGATCAGCAGCTTATTCAGGAAAGAAGTGAAGTGAATAGTTGTAGCTGTTTATTTTGTGGTAGCTTACATGCTGTTTTTTACGCGG
>BMAV01025643.1:0-68394 GCA_019973955.1 Trichonephila inaurata madagascariensis | reverse complement strand
GGGGGGTGCTCTTTTTCAATAAATATGGGGGTGATGTTTAAAAGTGACAAATGTTTTTAACTTTAAAACTAACGAAAAAAGGGGGCCCCTCGCATTCATCCGTCGATTCCAAACTTTTTAAAATATAAATGGGAGGGTCAACGAAGCAGAGTTTTTTATTTCGAAAAACCCAAAATGGGTGATCGTTTTTGTGAAAATTTATTTAATAATTTTAAAACCAAATAAACACTCGCATTCATCCGTCTGTTTCCCAAAACATTTATAAATTTTAAAATGTTTGGGAGGTCCCAGTCGAATGATAAAGGTGCCTTTTTCGAAAAAACCCTTTAAAATAGTGATCTTTAAAAAGTTAAATGTGTATTTTACTTTAAAACTAACCGAAATAGAGCACACTCGCATTCACCCCGTCTTTTCCCAAAACTTATAAATATAAATGCTTGGGTCCCAGCCCTTTGATGAGGGTGCCTTTTCGAAAACACTAAATAATATTTTTAAAAAGGGTTGAAATTTTTTTAAATCTTTAAAACTAACAAATAAACACACGATTCATCCGTCTGATTCAAACATTTAAAATATAAATGCTTGGAGGTCCCAGCCCGAATGCATGAGAGTGTACTCTATTTCAATAAACTGTAATGGGTGATCTTTTTAAAAAAGTTGAAAATTGTGTATTTAGTAACTTTAAAACTAACCGAAATAGAGCACACTCGCATTCATCCGTCTGATTCAACATTTAAAAATATAAATGCTTGGGGGGTCGCCCGAATCAGAGGTGCCTCTATTTCAATAAATTTAAAATGGTATTTTTTAAAAAAGTTAAATTTTATTTTAACTTTAAAACAAACCCGAAAAGAGCACCGCATTCATCCGTCTGTTTCCCAAACATTTATAAATATAAATGCTTGGGGGCCCCAACCCAATAGAGAGTGACTCTTTTTCGAAAAAACTTAATGGGTATCTTTTTAAAAGTTGAAATTTTATTTTAACTTTAAAACTAACCGAAATAGAGCACACTCGCATTCATCCGTCTGATTCCAAACATTTATAAATATAAATGCTTGGAGGTCCCAGTCCAAATGGATGAGAGTGTACTCTATTTCGAATAAACTGTAATGGAGTGATCGTTTAAAAAGTGTGAAATGTGTATTTAATAACTTTAAAACTAACCGAAATAGAGCACACTCGCATTCATCCGTCTGATTCCAAACATTTATAAATATAAATGCTTGGAGGTCCCAGTCGAATGCATGAGATGTACTCTATTTCGAATAAACTTAATGGGTGATCGTTTAAAAGTGTGAAAATGTGTATTTAATAACTTTAAACTAACGAAATAGAGCACACTCGCATTCATCCTTTCTGATTCCAAACATTTATAAATATAAATGCTTGGAGGTCCCAGCCCGAATGCATGAGAGTGTATCCTTCTTTTCGAATAAACTGTAATGGAGTGATCTTTTAAAAGTGTGAAATGTGTATTTAAACTTTAAACTAACGAAGAAATATAACTCGATTCATCTTGATTAAACATTTAATATCAAATGCTTGAAGGTCCAGTCGAATCAGAAGTACTTTTAAAAATGAAATGTAATGTAACTTAAAATGAGAAATGCATTTCGTCTTTAAACATATAAGTAAACTCGCATTCTCCGTCGATCCAAGATTTAAAATATAAATGCTTGGAGGTCCCGTCGAATGTCTAGAGTGTACTTGTTTCGTAAACTTAATATATCTTAAATGGATGATATCAGTATTTAAACTAACCGAAATAGAGCACACTCGCATTCATGTCTGATTCAAACTTTATAATATAAATGCTGGAGTCCAACGAATGCAGAGAGTGTACTCTATTTCGAATAAACTTAATGATTATCTAATTGATGTGTATTTAAACTTTAAAACTAGAATAGAGACACTGCATTCATTCGTCTATTCCAAACATTTATAAAATAAATGTTGAAGGTCCAGTCCAATGCTGAGAGTATCTTCGAATAACGAATGGATATCGTTTTAAAATGTGTATTATAAATTTAACTACCAATAGAGCATAATTCTCTCTGATTAAAATTTAAATATAAATGCTTGGAGTCCAAGTCCGAATGCATAGTATCTATTTCGAATAAACTGTAATGAGATTTAAAGTGCAAATATTTATAAATTTAAACTAACCGAAATGAGATATCCATTCATCGTCTGATTCCAAACATTTATAAATATAAATGCTTGAGTAACGAATAGAGAGGTACATTAATTTTCAATGAGATTCAAATGAAAATGTGTATTTAATAACTTTACTAACTGAAATAGAGCAACTCGATTCATCCGTCTGATTCAAACATTTATTAATATAAACTTTGAGGATGCCATCATTAATTTATTCATTTCGAATAAACTGTAATGGAGGATCTTTAAAAAGGGTGAAATGTGTATTTATTAACTTTAAAATTAATGTAGAGAACGGCATTCATGTTGATTCAAACATTTATAAATATAATGCTTGAGTCCACAGTCGAATGGAATTCAACTATTTCAAAAACTAATGGTTGATCTATAAAGTGTGAATGTATTTAGTAAATTTAAATTTAACCAAATAGAGAATTTGCATTTCATCTTTGATTCCAAACATTTATAAATATAAATGCTTGAGGTCCATCCAAAATGATATGTAACTCTTGAATATAATGAAAAGTAGGATCCTTAAAGTGAAAATGTGTATTTAATAACTTAAAATTAAATAGAAGACATTTGCATTATCGTCTGATTCCAAACATTTATAAATATAGAATGCTTGGAGGTCCGATTCCGAATGCATGAGAGTACTCTATTTCGAATAATGAATGGAGTGTGTTAAAGTCGAAAACTTATTTAATAATTTAAAAGTAGAAATAGAGCACACTTAACTTCATCAACTGATTCAAACATTTATATATCCAATGCTTGGAGGCCCATATCAAATGCTTGAGGTCACCTATGTATTTTCGAATAAACTGTAATGGAGTGATCGTTTAAAAAGTGTGAAATGTGTATTTAGTAACTTTTAAACTAACAAAGCAACCTCGCATTCATCCGTCTGATTCCAAACATTTATAAATATAAATGTTTGGAGTCCCAGTCAATGCATGAGAGTGTACTCTATTTCGAATAAACTGTAATGGGTGATCGTTTAAAAGTGTGAAATGTGTTTTTAAAGTAACTTTTAAAACTAACCGAAATAGAGCACACTCGCATTCATCCGTCTGATTCCAAACATTTATAAATATAAATGCTTGGAGGTCCAGTCGAATGCATGAGAGTGTACTCTATTTCTAATAAACTGTAATGGAGTGATCGTTTAAAAAGTGTGAAAATGTGTATTTAGTAACATTTAAACTAACCGAAATAGAGCACACTCGCATTCATCCGTCTGATTCCAAACATTTATAAATATAAATGCTTGGAGGTCCAGTCCGAATGATGAGGTGTATCTATTTCAAATAAACTGTAATGGTGATCGTTTAAAGTGAAATTGTATTTTAATTTAAACTACCAAAATAAAGCACATCGCATTCATCCGTCTGATTCCAAACATTTATAAATATAAATGCTTGGAGGTCCCAGTCCGAATGCATGAGAGTGTACTCTATTTCGAATAAACTGTAATGTTTAAAAAGTGTGAAATGTGTATTTAGTAACTTTAAAACTAACCGAAATAGAGCACACTCGCATTCATCCGTCTGATTCCAAACATTTATAAATATAAATGCTTGGAGGTCCCAGTCCGAATGCATGAGAGTGTACTCTATTTCGAATAAACTGTAAGGAGTGATCGTTTAAAAAGTTGAAATGTGTATTTAATAACTTTAAACTGAAAGAATAGAATCACTCGATTCATCTTGATTCAAACATTTATAAATATAAAGCTTGAGGTCCCAGATCCGAAGATAGAGTGACTTATTTCGAAATAAACGTAATGAGATTTTTAAAAAGTTGAAATGTGTATTTAAACTTCGAACTAACGAAATAGAGTAAATTGATCATTTGAATTCCAAACATTTATAAATATAAATGCTTGGGGTCCCGTTCGAAAATGCATGAGAGTGTACTCTATTTCGAAATAACTTAAATGGAGTATCGTTAAAATGAAAATTTGTATTTATAACTTTTAGCTAACCGAAATAGAGCACACTCGCATTCATTCGTCTGATTCCAAACATTTATAAATATAAATGCTTGGAGGTCCCAGTCCGAATGCATGAGAGTGACTCTATTCGAATAAACCGTATGATGATTTTAAAAAGCTTGAAAGTGTATTTAATAACTTAATACAAATAGAGACACTCGCATTCATCGTTGATTCCAAACATTTGATAAATATAAATGCTTGAGGTCCCATCGAATGCAGAGGTGACTCTATTTCGATTAAACTGTAATGGAATATTAAAAAGTTGAAATGTATTTATAACTTTATAAACTAAGAAATAGAAGCACACTCGCATTCATCGTTGATTCCAAACATTATAAATTAAATGCTTGAGGTCCCAGTCCGAATGCATGAGATGTACTCTATTTCAAAATTAATATGTTCAAAGTCAAATGCATTGATAATACTCATGAATAAACTTGATATTCTTTAAATTAAATTTATATATAACTTTAACCGAAATGAACTCAACGTCACCATTTGATAAATATATGATTTGGGGTCAGAGTGATAAGTGTATATTATAAACTTAATAGAGTATCGTTAAAATGACAAATGTGTATTTATAATTAAATAAATAGAGACACTCCTTCACGTCTGATTCCAATTTATAAATAAATGCTTGGAGGTCCCTCAAATGAAATGTACTAGTAAATAAATGGGATTTAAATGTAAATGTCTATTCAACATTTATAAAACAAATGGAATCCATTCCGTTATAAAGTATTATTAATAAATGATGATGTCATCAAGTTAAATTGCCTTTTATAAATTATTATGATTTAAAAAAATGACTCGCATTCATCTCTATTCCGACATAATATTGTCGTCGACAGAGAGTGTAATCTATTGTTAAATTATGATGATCGTTGAAGTGACATGTATTTAGTAACTTAAAGAATAGACAACTTCATTATTTTGATTCAAACTTTATAAATATAAATGCTGGAGGTCTCAGTCCGAATGCAAGATTATATTAATAAACTTTGGGTCCTAAAAGTGAATGTGTATTTAATAACTTTAGAATGTAAATTAAAATTGATTTCGATTCAAACATTTATAAATATAAATGCTTGGATTCCGTCCAACATGATAAATTAATATTCGATAAACGTATGGAGTGTCTTAATTGAAAATTATAAACTTTAAATATAGCAATGCATTATCTATACAAATTTTAATATTGGTTCAGCGAATTATGTTATAATAATGAATAGAGTGACTCAATTAAAATTTATATAACATTTAAATCGAAAATGTAATCACTTATTCAAAATTTATAATATAAATGCTTGGAGGTCCAGTCAAATGGAGGTGTACTCTTTCTGAATAAATAACTGAGTGATCGTTTAAAAGTATAAATGTGTATTTATAACTTAATCCGAAATAGATCCCCTTCATTCACTCTGATTCAAACATTTAAATAAAATGCTGAGGTCCTCAGTCAAATATGAGAGTGACTCTATTTCGAATAAACTGTAATGGAGTGATCGTTAAAAAGAAAGTATTTATAATCTCTATTCAATGAAACTGATTCCGTGTGATCAAAAACTTTTAAAATATAAATGCTTGGGGTCCCAGTCGAAGGGATGAGAGTGTACCCTTTTTCGAATAAACTTAATGGAGTGATCTTTTTAAAAGGAAAATTTTTTAAAATTTAAAACTAAAAAATGAGACATCGCATTCTCCGTCTGATTCCAAACATTTAAAATAAAAATGTTGGGTCCCAGCAAATGAGAGGTTACCTTTTTTGAATAAACTTAATGGGATCAAAAAAGGGGAAATGTGTTTTTAAATAATTTTTAAAAAAACCGAAATAGAACCTAAATTCACCCGTTGATTCCAAACATTTATTATAAATGCTTGAGGCCCCGCCCGAATGATGAGTTTTTTCTATTTCGAAAAAACTTAATGGTATCTTTAAAAGGGGAAATGTGTTTTTAAATAACTTTAAAAACTAAAAAATAGAGGCACTTTGTTCATCCGTCTGATTCCAACATTTATTATAAATGTTGGGGTCCCAGCCCGAAGGGATGAGATTACCTTTTTGGGAATAAATTAATGGGGATCGTTTAAAAAAGGAAAAGTATTTAAAACTTTAAAAAAAAAAGGAAAATTCCATTCATCCGTTGACAAACATTTAAAAATAAAGTTTTGGGGCCCCAGTCGAAGGGTGAGAGTGTACCTATTTCGAATAAACTTAATGGGGATCTTTAAAAAAAGGGGAAATGTGTATTTAATAATTTTAAAAATAAAAAATAGAAAACCCGCTTTCACCGTCTGTTTCCCAAACATTTATAAATATAAATGTTTGGACCCCCCGCGAATGCGAGATGTACCTATTTCGAATAAACTAATGGTATCGTTTTAAAAGTTGAAATTTTTTTAAATAATTTTAAAAACAAAAACCGAAATAAAAAGGCATGACATCCGTCTGATTCCAAACTTTTTTAAAATATAAATGCTTGGAGGCCCAAATCGAATGATGAGAGTGTTTCTATTTAAAAAAATTAATGGGATCGTTTAAAAGTAAAATTTTTTTAAATAATTTTTAAAACAACCCAAAATAGAGCACACTCGCATTCTCCGTCTGATTCAAACATTTATAAATATAAATGTTTGGAGGTCCCAGCCAAATGTGAGAGGTACTTATTTCGATAAAAAAGGGGTGATCTTTAAAATTTAAAATGTGTATTTAAAAATTTAAAAAATCCCGAAAAAAACACTCGACACCCGTCACCCCAAATTTTTATAAATATAAATGCTTGGAGGTCCCAGTCCGATTATGAGGTGACTCTATTTCGAATAACTGAAAGGAGTGATCTTTTAAAAAAGTGTAAATGTGTATTTAATAACTTTAAACCAACCGAAATAGAATCACTCGCATTCATCCTCTGATTCCAAACATTTATAAATAAAATGCTTGGAGGTCCCAGCCCGAAGGGATGAGAGTGTACTCTATTTCGAATAAACTTAATGAGTGATTGTTTAAAAGTGTGAAATGTGTATTTAATAACTTTAAAACTAACCGAAATAGAGCACACTCGCATTCATCCGTCTGATTCCAAACATTTATAAATATAAATGCTTGGAGGTCCCAGTCCGAATGGATGAGAGTGTACTCTATTTCAAATAAACTGTTATGGATTGATCTTTTAAAAAGTGTGAAATGTGTATTTAGTAACATTTAAACTAACTGAAATAGAGCACACTCGCATTCATCCGTCTGATTCCAAACATTTATAAATATAAATGCTTGGAGGTCCCAGTCCGAATGCATGAGAGTGTACTCTATTTCGAATAAACTTAATGAGTATCGTTTAAAAGTGACAAATGTGTATTTAATAACTTTAAAACTAACCGAAATAGAGCACACTCGCATTCATCTGTCTGATTCCAAACATTTATAAATATAAATGCTTGGAGGTCCCAGTCCGAATGCATGAGAGTGTACTCTATTTCGAATAAACTGTAATGGAGTGATCGTTTAAAAAGTTGAAATGTGTATTTAATAACTTTAAACTAACCGAAATAGAGCACACTCGCATTCATCCGTCTGATTCCAAACATTTATAAATATAAATGCTTGGAGGTCCCAGCCCGAATGCATGAGAGTGTACTCTATTTCGAATAAACTGTAATGGAGTGATCGTTAAAAAGTGTGAAATGTGTATTTAATAACTTTAAACTAACGAAATAGAGTACACTCGCATTCATCCGTCTGATTCCAAACATTTATAAATATAAATGCTTGGAGGTCCCAGTCCGAATGCATGAGAGTGTACTCTATTTCGAATAAACTGTAATGGAGTGATCGTTTAAAAAGTGAAATGTGTTTTATAACTTTATAACTAAGTAAGACACCGCATTCATCGTCTGATTCCAAACATTTATAAATATAAATGCTTGGAGGTCCAAGTCCGAATGCATGAGAGTGTACTCTATTTCGAATAAACTGTAATGGAGTGATCGTTTAAAAAGTGTGAAATGTGTATTTAATAACTTTAAAACGAAATAGAGCACACTCGCATTCATCCGTCTGATTCCAAACATTTATAAATATAAATGCTTGGAGGTCCCAGTCCGAATGCATGAGAGTGTACTCTATTTCGAATAAACTGTAATGGAGTGATCGTTTAAAAAGTGTGAAATGTGTATTTAATAACTTTAAACTAACGAAATAGAGTACACTCGCATTCATCCGTCTGATTCCAAACATTTATAAATATAAATGCTTGGAGGTCCAGCGAATGCATGAGAGTGTACTCTATTTGAATAAACTGTAATGGAGTGATCGTTTAAAAAAGTGTGAAATGTGAAATTTAATAATTTTTAAAACTAACGAAATAGAGCCACCGCATTCATCCGTCTGATTCCAAACATTTATAAATATAAATGCTTGGAGGTCCCAGTGAATGCATGAGAGTGTCCCTCTATTTCGAATAAACTGTAATGGAGTGATCGTTTAAAAAGTGTGAAATGTGTATTTAAATAACTTAAATTTACCAAATAGAGCACACTCGCATTCATCTGTCTGATTCCAAACATTTATAAATATAAATGCTTGGAGGTCCCAGTCGAATGGATGAGAGTGTACTCTATTTCGAATAAACTGTAATGGAGTGATCGTTTAAAAAGTGTGAAATGTGTATTTAATAACTTTAAAACTAACCGAAATAGAGCACACTCGCATTCATCCGTCTGATTCCAAACATTTATAAATATAAATGCTTGGAGGTCCCAGTCCGAATGCATGAGAGTGTACTCTATTTCGAATAAACTGTAATGGAGTGATCGTTTAAAAAGTTGAAATGTGTATTTAATAACTTTAAACTAACCGAAATAGAGCACACTCGCATTCATCCGTCTGATTCCAAACATTTATAAATATAAATGCTTGAGGTCCCAGTCCGAATGCATGAGTGTACTCTATTTCGAATAAACTGTAATGGAGTGATCGTTTAAAAAGTGTGAAAATGTGTATTTAATAACTTTAAAACTAACCGAAATAGAGCAACTCGCATTCATCCGTCTGATTCCAAACATTTATAAATATAAATGCTTGAATGTCCCAGTCCGAATGCATGAGAGTGTACTCTATTTCGAACAAATCCAAAGTGAGTGATCGTTTAAAAGTGTGAAATGTGTATTTAATAATTTTGTATCCAATTCGAATAGAGCACACTCGCATTCATCCGTTCGATTCCAAACATTTAAATATAAAATGCTTGGAGGTCCCAGTTCGAATGCATGAGAGTGTACTTCTATTTCTTTGAATAAACTGTAAGGAGTGATCGTTTAAAAAGTGTGAAATGTGTATTTAGTAACTTTAAACTAACCGAAATAGAGCGCACTCTCGCATTCATCCGTCTGATTCCAAACATTGGCAAATATCATGAATGCTTGGAGGTCCCAGTCCGAATGCATGAGAGTGTAATTTCTATTTCGAATAAACTGTAAGGAGTGATCGTTTAAAAAAGTGCAGCACGTGTATTTAGTAACTTTAACTGTTCTAAATAGAGCACACCTCGCATTCATCCGTCTGATTCCAAAACATTTATAAATATAAATGCTTGGATGTCCCAGTTCGAATGCATGAGAGTGTACTCTATTTCGAATAAACTGTAAGGGAGTGATCGTTTAAAAATTGTGAAATTTGTATTTTGTAACTTTTTAACTAACCGAAATAGAGCACACTCGCATTCATCCGTCTGATTCCAAACATTTATAAATATAAATGCTTGGAGGTCCCAGTCCGAATGCATGAGAGAGTGTACTCTATTTCGAATAAACTGTAAGTGAGTGTTCGTTTTAAAAAAGTGTGAAATGTGTATTTAGTAACTTTTAAACTAACCGAAATAGAGCACACTCGCATTCATCCGTCTGATTCCAAACATTTATAAATATAAATGCTTGGAAGTCCCAGTCCGAATGCATGAGAGTGTACTCTTTTTCGAACAAACTGTAATGGAGTGATTGTTTAAAAAGTGTGAAATGTGTTTTATAATTTTTAAACTAAACTCTTATTCATCCGTCTGATTCGCGTAAAACAATGCAGAGAAATAGAGAGAGAGAGACAGAAGTATTAATAAATGAATAGGAATTGCAATTAAATATATTAATTTTTTTTAAATTTATATAGTTCCCCGCGCTAATTTTAGTCAATTAAGGCAGCGTTTTTCATACTGTGGGGGAATAACTCTACAAGTTTGCGCGAGTATATCGAAAAGTCGAAAACACACAAAAGATGATTTTAAAAAATTAATAATTTCCTGAAAAGAAGCAAAACCAATTTCCTTCTGTCATCATAAAATACAAATTTTCTCTGATATAATACACTTATAAATGTACCATTACGTACAATGTGTTTCATAACTAATTTAACATTGCAAAGTTAAGAACAAGTTTTATAATTACCAGTGGACCCTATGGGAATGTCATAAAATTATACGCAAAATTTAATACTTATTTTGATAATTTGTACGGTTTATAATATAAGTCGTATTGTAGCTTTACGTCAAAGTATATTAATATTGAATTCAATACATGTTATTGTATGGTGGAGGGCGCGATGAAAATTAAGATTGAAAATTGGGTCCTCTGTATATAAAGTTTGAGAAGCACTGGATTATAAAGTAATAGTTTAAAAATATTATTCTATAAATCACCTTTAGATTTTATCATATGATTCAATTCATCATTTCTACTGTAGAGTAAAAATTATTAAATTCGAGTGCAAATATCTTAATATGACCTGAATTTTTTTCAAAACAGAATATATTTCTTTAAGATTATAAATCTTTAAGCTGATATATCTTATAATTTTATTTAGTATAGCATCTGACATAAAATATTTTTTTAAAAAATGGTTTACTTCAATATATTATACTAAAGGAAAAGTTAAGACGCTTAAATAAACATTCTACAACTAATTTACTAAAATTTGAATTTTTTCATCATGTTAATTTTTTTTTCTGGAAGAACTAAATTATTCATAATTTTTGATATATACATTTTGTTTTTAAATAATATAACTTGATTTTTGATTCAAATATTAAAGACTCATGAAGTGTTTTGCAAAATGAAAAAAATTGCACTTCATTTACAAATTAATTTGTCTAAATTTAGCCAAATTTAGAACAATTTATTCATACAATATTACTTCTTTTGGCATTGTTTTCCTTGCTGCTCGATTGAAGGGTTACATGAGATTTTACACAATTACCTTAATTCACTGATTTTCAATGTTTCGATATTTGTGACCTAATATTCAATCATAATTTCCATCGCACTCCCCTGCATACAACAACAATGTATTGAATTCAATAATACTGTACTTTGACGCTAAATATAAAATATAACCTGAACCTTTTAAGGATACTCGGCGTATATAAACGTCTCGCTAAGCTAATTACGTTAATTGCTACAGTATTAATTGCATAAAACTAAGCATTAATTGCACCGGACGTATATATACGTCTTTTCGAAGTAGATATTTTCTGCGCACTGCTAACCATAAAATTATTCCAAAGGCTTTGGAATGCAATAAAGGGACCTTGACAGTGTTTGCGCGCGAAGGATTTACTTATTTCAGAGGATTTGCTTATTTATTCCCCCCGGTATATCCCTACGAGCACCTACATGGAAAATAGTGGTATTAGGGAGCGAATCACGCAACTTTTAATCGGCTGTTTAATGATTAATTTTGAACCATACAAATTATCAAGATAAATGTTAATTTGTGTATATAATTTTATGTATGACACGCTGATGAGGTCATTGGTAATTAACGTTGTCCTTAACTTACTATTGCTTAATTAAATACATTGTGAAGTAGTGATACATTTATATTTGTATTATATCGGTGTAAATGTGTTTTTTTTATTATGTCAAAAAGTATTTTGTTTGCTTACTTTCAGTTAATTAATAATTTTTTTAAATAATTTTTTGTTTTTGACTTTTCAATAGGCTCGCCCCCTCCCCTTGTTGAGTTATTCCCCCACAGTTTGAGAAATATTGCCTTAAGTAACTCAAATTAGCGAAGAAATCCATAAATTAAAAAAAGATTTACCACATTTTTTTGAAATTCCTATTCGTTTACTAATACTTCTAATCTCTCTCTCCCTCTCTGCATTGCTTTCTCTGAATCGGTAAATTAATAACTAAAACTGCGTAGAAACCATTGAAGAAACACGAGCTGTTAGCACGAATCAACATCAAATGTGTACTAAACAATGAATTTCAATGGTTTCAATGAAAATATTTTTTTTTCATCTTCGATAATCGGTTTAATTGTTCAAATGTTTTTTAATTTCTTAAATTAAAATATATGTTCAATTTCTAAGGAAATTCAACCATTTAAAGCACAGAAAATTGTTTTGCTGGGAATTTTTTTCGAGTTAGCAGTTCAAGACGATTTTGGTAAATATATCAATAATATTTTTTGTACTTCATTGACATATTTCATCATAAATGAAATTATTCCTAATTTCTGATACCGAATTATAAACAGAATTATTCTAAAACAAATTCGATTGCATATCATATTTAAAATCGCATCTTATACTTTATTAAACGTTCAGTAAAATTTCACAGAATAGTATGCTTTACAACGAGTCCATATATATATGAAAGTGTTAACGTAAAACTCACTTGGAAATCTGTACAAAAAATGTAACAAATCAAAACGCTTAAAATAGGAAATTACAGCTTAAATTATTTTAAACATTCAGATTAATAGGATCACACACAGCTTTTAGTTTAAAAAAATATCTGAATGATTCTGGAAAAAATCACAAACTAAATTTTATTTTCCTTTATTGTAAACTTGTGGATTCGGAAAATACTCAAGCACAATATCACTTAGAAAACTGAATTGTGCAGATTAATTCAAGGGAGAAATAGCTTTCGATATTTGTGTGCGAAAACAATAAAAGGAAAAAATTTTATCTCATTAATTAAAATTATCTCTATGACCAGATTAAACATATACAAGGGCAAATGTATTTACTTACGAACCAAATTCATGCGGAATCGTAGAAAAAAATCTTGCGAATTTCTCCCTCATTCGGATTTTATGCAAACTTTGAAGCAAGATGGCGGTGATTACTGCTGAATTTTAGCATCTTACTGTTGCAGTCCTTTGTTAACCTGTTTAAAGAAAAAATTTTCAAAACAACAATGATTTAGTTTGAGAATTCTAGCTAACAATGTACTTTGACTGTTGTGTGTTTGTTTCAATTAATTTATTACTAAAGTTCTATGTGTTCAGCTTATTTACTGAGTTCCATTATTATTTTGCAAAAATCACTTTTTTAAGGCCTCGCAGGACCCTTAATGGATATCCGTGCACCCGAAAGAAACAATTCTTCAAACCAATGTAACTTAGCAATAAAACAATAATTTGAAATTTTTAATGCATTGCAATCATACATATTTCCAATATTTCTCAAATTTTCAGAGAATTTGAGAAAACATTTAAAAAGTTAGAGAAATAAAAATTGGACAATTTTTCAAAAATATGAAAATTAATATTTTACACCGCGCAGGATTCTAAAGTACAAAGTTGATCAAAATTTACAAAATTAATTTTACTTGGTATAAAAATGTTCACTTTTGAAGTTATACTAATTTTAAAGAAATTTAGAGGAAAAAAAATATTTTTCAAATACAATGGACTAAATTCATGTGACATCATAGTCACATGATAACTGAGGCACGTGTTTTCGGTCAAACAGTTCATAAATCA
The DNA here is from genome assembly GCA_019973955.1 of Trichonephila inaurata madagascariensis. NCBI lineage: Eukaryota > Metazoa > Arthropoda > Arachnida > Araneae > Nephilidae > Trichonephila > Trichonephila inaurata. The sequence goes on along the minus strand of BMAV01025643.1, from coordinate 54,466 downwards.
ATGCACGTCATAATTATATCAAATATAATCACGCGTTTCCAGCCAATTAGTTCATGTGCTTCACTGTTGCCAACTTTTGTTTTTGGAAGAAACTTTCTTTTAAAAAGAAAATATTTGTCAACGATATAATAATGCACATAGTTGAACAAAATGTACTTAATTTAAAAGTATTCGTATAATGTAAAGTTTGTTTGTTTTAAGTTTGAAACTGAAGAATTTTAACACGTGAACTCTTTACCCAATCATCAAATTTTAAATGTTATCTAAACTTTACAAGTTGAATAGCTAGTACATCAATTTTTAATCAATGGGAAACACGTGATTGCCGTTATCATGTGACCATCATGCATTTAGTCCATTATAACGAAAATTTTGAAATTTTAAGAAAACTAATTAAAATTCAAATGAAAAAAATTCTATTAATTATTTTTTGTTGAAAATTGATGCATAAGTTATGAAGAGCGTTATTTTGAACACGTGTATAAAATTTAAAATTGATATCATGAATAGTTTCTGAGAAATCCTGCGCGGAAGCTAAAATTTTGTTTTGCGAAAAATGAAGTTAAAAAGAAAGAGATAGGGTTTTCGTTTAAATTTCATTACTTATTTCTCAATAACTTCGGAAGTTTTCAGAGTATCAACACAAATTTGGTACCAAAATATTCAGAAATATTGAGGCTGTAATGCATACTTTTTTTCAAAACATTGAAAAATTTGCAATTTAAGAGTCCTGTGAGATCTTAATATATGGATTGAGAAAAAAATAATTATACTTAAGATAATGTATTTAAGAAATTTCCCCAACAATAAACTTTTACTTTCAAAATTTTACCAATTCCACATAATTAAGAGACCCCTTCTATGAATGAACTATGTTTCTGTAATTTATCTCACACCTTCTAATTTTTTAAATAATTTTAAAAACTTACATCAACATTTCTCAAACGGGGGTTTTTGGGGGAAGATAAAAAAAAGGGGAGGACAAACATTTTTCGAAAATAAAAATTGTTTAAAAATTTTAAATGTATTTTAAAAGAAGCAAAACAAAATACATTCTGACATAATAAAAATTGAAATAAGCATTTACACTGATACAATATATTTATAAATGAATCAGTACTGCCCACTGTATTTATATATAAAATTATAATTTAAAAATTCCAAGTTCTACAATTACCAGTGACCACATGGGCTTGTCATATATAAAATTACATAAATATTTAATACTTATCTTGATAATTTGTACGGTTTGTAATTAAATTCATATTGTAGATTTACTTCAAAGCACATTATTGAATTCAATACATTGTTATTGTTTGGTTGGGGAAATTATAATTGAAAATTGGGTTGTAAGTATTGAAAGTTTGAGAAGCACTGCCTCATAAAGATTTGTAGCAAATAAAGTTGTCACATTATATTTTTGGAAATTCTGTTCGAAATAAAGTTATTGCTGTTTATGAAAACATACCTTTTTAGAGAATCGTTCTCTTTTTAGAAATAAAATTTTGCATAGTACAATACAGATTACATTATTTTGAAAATGGAAATATTTTTAGCGATTTGAATTAGATAGGACGCGAATTGGTCAAACAAGAGGCCCAAACTACTTTTTTTCATTTTCTTTAAAAAGAGGGGTTTTACCTAATTATTTACCTATTTCTAATCTTTCAATTCCCAATCTTTCACTTGGATGATATGCAGTTACGACCGTCACAAATTGTTTGTTTTAAAAAATACCTGGGTATTTAGAAACCAGCAAGACAAATAAGTAAAATGGAAATTTAGGATTTCAGAAGCCATGTCGACTATTGCTCCTTACGAACAATTTGCATGTTCAGTTCCTTAAAAATGATTACATTAAGTATTCAGAAGAGGACTTGAAACTTTCAGCGTGTTTCCTGTTTATTGATCCGTAATTTTTAAAAGGTTTTTTTTTATCAATTTTTAGTAATTACTTTACATAAAATCAATAAAAGTGATGAACATTTGCTGTGTTTCCACAAAGTTGGCACAGAGACGCGTTATAATATACGAAAGAATGTTGGGAAAATATAGTAATTGTGATTACAATAAGTCATAATAAAAAGTATGAAAGCATGAATTAGACAAAGAGCATTTAATTCGGGATAAAGTCAGTCATATGTGTGACCATTTTTAACTGCAATACAAGCCTAAAGGCCGTATCACATGACACGTTTCAAGCAATTTTTCGTTCAATTCCTGCAATTTTACCAGTTGCCATAAAGCCGCTTTAGAACAATTTTTTGCTAGCGAGCTCAAAAAGTTGTTCCAAATAAAATTGCTTGAAATTCCAGCCAATGGGGTTCTTCGGCGCCCTACGTCATAAACAAGATGGCGGCTCCGGTTTCGTCTAACACTTCAGATATGCTGTATAATATTTTAATGGTGTATAATATTTTAACGGCGTATAATATTATAATAGAATGGTGCTCTCATTTTAGTTTACACCCATTAACAATTGCGCAAGCGAAATGAAAGAAATAATTTTGGATGTTCATTTTCCGAAGCAGAAAAATCGGCGAGTAATTTTTCAATGTGGAGATAGAGCGCGGCTGACGTCAGAGCGTGTTGTTTTACTTACGGCAACCCTTCCCCCTCAGATTAGGCCAAAAATTGGACGAAAAAATTGCATGAAAAATATACGTGTGATACGGCCTTTACAATGAGCTTCCGTACTGTGCATGAGGATGTCGATAAATATTTGTGAAAACAAAGTCCATTTTTCTAATAGCGGAACTTCTAATTCCTGGGGATGCTGGGAGGAGAGCTTCGCAGAGAAATGGCTTTTCATAAGCCATCCTGAGCTTATTCAATAGAATTGTGATACGGAGAGCTCTAGGCTCATTCCATACCGAAAATATCAGCTGCTTCATGAAATTCATCAACAATGGGAGCTCTGAGTGATCGCTCGTTATCGTCCATAAAAATGTGGTCGAGGCCAATAACACACAGAAAAAGCTCACATAGATTTCTAGGATCTCATTTCTATAGCGCAGTGCTTTTCAAAGTTTCAATATTCGCGACCCAATATTCAATCATAATTTTCATCGCGCCCCCTCATACAATAACAATGTATTGAACTCAATAATACTATACTTTGATGCTAAAACTACGATACGACTTTAACCTCTAAAGTGCCACCGGCGTATATAAACTCCCTCAACCAAAGCGTTAATTTCCCCGCACGTATATATACGTCTTTCCAAAGTACGGTCTTTTCTGTGCACTGCTATCCATAAAATTATTCCGAAGACTTTGGAATTCAATAAAAGAACCTTGACAATGTTTGCGAAGGATTTACTTATTTCAGACTATTTGCTTCTTTATTCCTTCCTCCACCCCAATATAATCAGGTAATTTTTAATTGGCAATTAAGAATTTGATTCTAAACCGTACAAATTATCAAGATAAGTGATAATTTTTCTATATAAATTTTGTATATAAGAATCCCATGAAGTCGCTGGTAGTTATTAAACATGTTAAATTAATTATAAAATACATTGAATAGCACTTTTACAATTATAAGTGTACTATATCAGTGTAAATGTGTGTTTTATTTTTTATTATTTCAGAACGTGATTTGTTTGTTTACTTTCCATAAATTAATTTTTTTCAAATAATTTTTTCAATATGCTTGCGCCCCCTTCTAGAGTTGTCACGTCCCCAAGGGGGATGCGCCCCACAGTTTCAGAAACGCTGCTATAGCTCTGTGAGTTGACAATACCCTCATCGAAAACATACAGTGATATACGACTGTCCAACATTATGCCACCACACACAAGGGGATTCCTATTCCACCAAATCTTTTGATTTTTGTTGCGTAGGAGGGATGAATGCGAGCACCATTTTCTCACCAGGTGAAGACTCGACGAGAATCACTTCGTCTGGTACATTTCGAATCATCACTTAAAAGAACACGACCTATTCTTGAGGGTCGTGTTCTTACCACCTCCACTAATGTTTTCAGCTACACAATATCCGGGCTTTCTAGCTGGTTGCAGTCAAAGGGACGCGCCAGACTTGACGCAGGATGTAAGGGCCAGTCTTGCAAGATGGCTGTAGACTGTTTTCCAGGAAATTCTTTTCCAGACAGAGCAGCAGCAAAGTCACGAGTAAGCTTCTTCCTATGCCGACATGCGCTTAATGTAATGTAGTGATACTGAGCAGTGGCGATGTTCTGTAGCGACCTTGGCCGAACTTCTTGGTGACAGTACCGCTTATTTGGAATTGATGCCATAACCAAGAGACCACTTTCGGGGCACTTATAGCCATCGAGTCATTTCCACTTGAGACTGGACAGCTTCAAGCCTGCCAACAGCTCTCCATCTGAAGGAATCGTCTAAACGATTATGAGAAGTCATTCTCACTGCAAACAGACTAATTTGTTTGTCTTAAAACAATATTCACAAAACTGGAGGCAAAAATCCTATATGAGTGAACGGTCTCAATCCAGCAGTTCTGCAAAAACTAACGCTGAAAAACACCTTTTCCTTAACTGAAGGTTGATATTGTTTGTGCTACCCGTTCCTTAAATTATATAAAATACAAATTCTATCAGTTTTACTGGAGGCATTTTAAAATCATTACGAAAAACATATTTGTGACCTTAATTTTGGACATGAGTATGCATGCAAGAAAAATTTGCTCACAAACATATGTTGACTCAAATATGGAGAACATTTTCTCTCTACTTTGTTTTGTTACTTTCTTGGCGGGCCACTGTTTTCCCACTCCTGATTTAAGTACACTGTCAGCTTAGCTTCACTGACTAAATCTGTCTGTAGTGCTTCCAGAAATGGCGTTGCGCTCAAGTCAATGCCATGCTAAGCGTTGTCCTATGATTATTGGTAATATGGGGTGAACATCTTTATTTATACAAAAAGATTACAAATGGACTATCATAAAATACGATGATTAAATGTGTGAAATAAAAATCAACGTTTCACCATTCAATTATTTTTTTTAAATTTAAAATAATGTAAAGAGGGAATTTAATATTTCTTATTTATATAAATTTTAGTCCCTAAAATTAGTTTTACTGATGAGTGAATTTTTTGGGCATAAGTCTATGCCCTTCCATATCTCGCTCGCTTCAGAATAACATACCCTGAGCTAAAGTAACCATTCTACGTCAGCTTGCGTGCCAGAACAACATAGAGCCCATTCAATGAATAATTTTCAATTTTTAATCACATTTAATTTTCCTCCTTCCATTTCTTTAGCATTAGGTCCTCTAAACACAGTTTCGAATATATCTTTTAATGGAAGATTGTCAACGATAACCGTATCTTTCAATTCAGCCGTTACAAATTCGATTGTGAGAAAAAATTCTTCCTATTCAATATTGTCTTTCAAAACAATAGATTTGAAACAATTTAGTTCAGTAAAATTAACTGAAAGCATAACAATTTTAACATTTAGAAATTTATCATGAATTCCAGGATTAGAACTCTACAAAATTGTTATTTTATTCTTAAGTATTAATGATGTGAATTCGTCCTCATAACTTTGAACTTTGGTCAAGTGACTAGGGCGACATCTGAGTTGGCACCTCCGTCTCCTAATTTACACGTCACGCCAAGGGGACCACTTTGAGCCTCTAAAGTTTTAACATGCATTAGCTCCTCTACAAGGTGGGTCTTCAGGGGTACTATTTAGAGCTCGTTCTCTTGCAACGCAAACAATGGGTCCGGGACCATATCCCCTAGGTAGCCTTTCCCACATCTATTCTCACAATTCTTACTGTTAGCTCACTCTCTCCCTATATATATATATCTTGATCAAATTTTTTCAATCGGTAATAAAATACATTATTAAGTTCAAATTAATTTGTTTAAACTTGTAATGGATGACACTTGATGTTAATACAGCATTTTCAAATATTAATTCATTAATTACATTAAATTACTTAAATTAATTATCGGTTTTCAGCCAAACTAGTAAACCAGGTGCACATTGTTACAACAATGCAGACAAATCATGCTCTTTTTTCAATTCCTACTATTAGTTCACACTCGCCCTATATCTATAAATATATATAGCTTGTTACAATTTTCAATCGTAATTAAAATACTTTCTATACATCCATTCCAAGTAGGAATTGACTTAGAATTTTTTTGCATTACCTTGTTTAGGAAGTACTTTCACACTGAAAGAATCCCCACTTTTTTCCATCTTCAAAATCATTACATTAGAACAATAATGGAGAAGTGTGGGTTTTTAGCTCTTTACTCTTAAGACTAATATGAGATGTACTTACTCATGACGAATTGTAATGAGTTCTCTCAGACATTTTCTTTAGTTAACTTCGTGGGCTACTTTATGACATGCAATTAGTGAACCTTGGTCTGTGAAGGACTTGATTATAGAAGTAAACAGTGGTTTACAAACAAAATATAGCGAATACAGTACGAATAACGCAGAGGGCTGCTATTCATAGTTCTGAACCTATTATGAGTATACGGAGGAAATAATAGGTGCGATTAGTAGGGAAACAGCTCAGTTGAAGGCTTGTAAATACCCCTTTGTATCAGTAAAGCAGCGTTTTCAAACTGTAAGGTGCGCCTAATAGGGTGTCGTAATAACTCTACTAGGTGGGGGGCATGAGCATATTGAAAATTCGTAAAATCAGAGTATTTTAAAAAATGTTATTAATTTACTGAAAGTAAACAAACAAAATACATTTTGACATAATAAATAATAAAATACACATTTACACTGATATAATGCACTTATAAATGTATCAATACTGCATAATGTGTGTGCATTTCACAATTTATTTAACGATACTATAAGAATAAGTTTTATAATACCAATGCCCCCACTCTGGCTCGCACATCAACTTTTGTGGTTGAATTTTAAAGACAGAAACAGAATACAGGACAGTTACAAAAACAAACAAAAACAGAACCAAAAACAAAATAAAGTTAACAAATAAAGGACAAAAATAAAGGTTGAATGGCTATCTTTATTGTCAGGTGTCAGACATGGTAAAATAACAGTACATGTTCAAATGACTTTCATTTTCCTGGACACACAATCGAACTCTTTTTACCAGATTGACACTTTACCAAGAGGGTGAGAATTAATGTTCGATATTGCATGAAGAATGTTACTCTTAAGTTCATCAAACGTATAGGAATTATTCCTAAAGGTGACATTTTTAGATATGCCCAAAGAAAAATCCTGAACTGACAAGTCCGGTAAACGAGTTGCCCAAAGTCCTTTGGAAATGACACGATCATAGAAAAATTCAGTTAAAACATTCATAATGTCCCGTACACACTGCGTAGTCTTGCTGCAATCAAGCATACCTTTCATCACTTTCAGCAAGGATACGAATTCTGTAATGATGTTCGTGTAGACGGACGGTCTTTTCAATGGACTTCTTTGAACAGCCACATCTGCCACTTTCTTTTCCATTATGAACGCTCTACCCGATCGCTTCCTGTTTGCAACCGATCCTGTGTCAATTAACCGCTGCACTAAAAGTGTTATCATTGATGCATTTGGTGCTGTTTCACCTGGATATTTCTGCTGAAATGCATTTATCACACGACAATGAGAATTTACAGCGAAATAAAATCCTCGATGGCTATTTGCTCTTGGCGAAACATCATGCACCTCCCGTTGTTCCCAACTGACTTCAACTGACAAGTATTTTTAAATTGATGCCTGATACCTTCAAAACTTATTATTATGGGGTCTCTGCTGCAATCTAGTGAGAGAAATCATAACCAACCATTTTTGTTTTTAAGCAACAAGGATTAGCAAGTGGATGTGCGGGACTTTTTAAACACCCGGTATTATATATATATATATATATATATATATATATATATATATATATATATATATATATATATCAGGGAATCAACACTTTGGGTGAGTGAGACGCTTATATACGCCGGTGGCACTTAAGAGGTTAAATTTCATTGTAGCTTTAGCGTCAAAGTATAGTATTATTGAATTCAATACATTGTTATTGTAAGAAAGGGGGGCATGATGAAAACTATGATTTAATATTGAGTCGCAAATATTGAAATGGCCAATTACAGATTCTGGAAAACCTTAAATTGACGAAAAGAGCTTGATGAATACATTTACAATAAATTGTCTACATTGATACAGCAAAGGTAAATGACGTTGCTGCAAATACAGCCTTTGACAATAAAGTTCGGTGAATAGTCCTGTAACACATTAACGTATATGAAATATTAACGTAAGTTATCTTATTGTTCTTCAAAATAGTCACCTCCCATAACTATGCACCGCTGAAATCTGCTATACGTGTCCGGAAAACTTTGCAAGAAGTCTTTTGGGATGGTGTTCAAAATCTTCGTCTTGTTTCGTTAGATGTTGGGAATACCATTCAGTATTTTTCCTTTCAAGGCGAGTTTGAGTCGTAGGAATAGGAAGAAATTTGGAGGATTGATATCTAATGGTGGATGTTCAATTTGCATCCTAGCCCCTTTTTTGCCAGGAACTGTTTGACGATATTGGCTGTGTGAGAGTGAGCATTGTAATGAACAAAAACCATGAACCTTGCTGTGCGTACTGGACTACGTTTTATGAAATGGATCAGCCCTGCGCGAACGATTTATGAAAGATTTATGAAACAGATCAAAATTTCAATGTACCTTGCAGCATTTATCGTCGTTCCCTCAGGTAGAAATTCCTTGTGGATAATGTTTTTACTATCAAAAAGGTAATGAACATTCTTTTGAAGCAGGATTTTTCTGCTCTAACCTTTTTCCAACAAGGTGATGCAGGAGAATGCCAGGCCATGCTTTGCCGTTTCGTTACAGGAACACCAGGAAGTATCTTTCGCAGTTTTGCGAAACTTAAAATAAAACTTTAAACTGATGTTTCGTCCGTTCCTTTTTCCTGTCCTCAGTTAAAAACATGAACAAGCGCTTTGCAAAACAAGTCTTACATGGAACACAAACAACGTTCAACTGAACAACGGTGGGAGCAGATGGTCAACACATGCCGCTACGTATGTACTGCGTTTTGTTTCGCCAGTGTAACCAGATCAGCCATTCTGGCTTCATTTACTGAGCTTTATTGTCAGATGTTGTATAAATAAAAAAAAAGAATGACTTGATATGAATATATACACCAGTAAAGTGACTGAATTACTCATCACGGTAGCTGTTGGTTACATACTTTTTTTCTTTTGTTGACTATGAATTCGCTTAGAGCTGGTTTCAGGAAAATTGACTCTCAAAGAGGTTGCAGAGGCATTACAGACAAAATTCTCATTTTTGAACAACTAAATGAATACACTTGAAATTTGGGTTGCATGTTTCGTTTTTTAGTACAGATTCACTAAGAACGAGTGTTGCAAAATCAACACCCGCAGGGAGTAAGAAGCACAGTAAAGATAAAATAAATTTCTCTTTCTTGAACTGTTAGACTTAAGAACTTGAAATTTGGTAAGCATGTTTTTTCTAGAAGAGTTTCGCTAAAAATGGGTTTTGCGGAAATGGATCAGTTGAGGGAATTAAAGATAAAGGTAAATCGGGAAAAATGCTACATTTAAAGAATGTTCGATTAGTATATTGAAAATTAAAATAACCAGACCGTGAAAAAAGTACACTTAATTTTTCAATATTTAACTGTCTATGCATACAAAATAATTCTCTTCTTAGTCTGAAAATAAATAGAAATTTAATATTAAAGAAATTCATTTAATCGGGGCATAATGCCACCAGTCATGGAGTAAGATGCAACAACACCACAGTAAATAAAAAAGAAATAAGACAACTATTGCCAAATTGAATGTGAAGTAACAATAAGTATAGAAAACAAAGAAAAATTAAATTCTTTTATAATTAGTTTGCTAAAAACGAATTTTCCTGCAGATCGGTCTACAACAGGCTGAAGTAGTAGTCGATTTTAGCCCTGCACATCCTCATCCTATGGAGATCTCCTGTGCAATCCTAACTGCATATTTATTACTTGTAGCTATATTTTATACGATGACATACAGTGTTCTAAAATGAAACAAATAATATATACAGCTAGTATAATATATATTTAAATTTTCATATAAATCCCAGAATGAAAAAGGTTGTTTTATAGGGCACGCATTTGAATCCAATCAGAAGTACTTAATGTGCTGTGTATTTAGTATATTTTAATCAAGTTTTGTTTGTGTGTTAAACATTTTTATGAGTTTATCAAATTAAATCTTAAATATATATAAAATATATATTTTAAATCTTAAATTTTATAAAATATATATTTTAAATCTAAATATATATATATATATATATATATATACAGAATTTCTTCTTGAAGAAACACTAATGACACAATCCTATTTATGATTTACGAGTATTATGAGACGAAGAATAAATGTCGATGAAACTTATTAATCTTGTGGTAGAGCGCAAAAATTAATTTACTAAATGAATCATTTATTTCCTTTATGCCTGGAAATACTTCAGCATTTCTGTTTTTCTTGTTATTATTATAACTTTTCTGAAGATGATAATTTTAAATATTTCTTATTATTCAATAAACTCAAAAAATCGGACTACTGTTCCTTGTTTTATTCTTAGTGCACTATTTCTCTAGTAAGTCAGTCCTATGTTTCTTAGTATATTCTCTGAAATGAAATTTTATCATATTCAAGTAGTCTGTATTACTTAACTCGTCCCCGTTAAAGGTAAGTTCATTTTCTACAACAATACGTATATAGAAAATGTGAATAGACATGGGATAGCAATATGCAGGATTGCAACAGCATTAAGTAATGCAGCGTTTCTCAAACTATAGGGCGCGTCCCTCTGGGGGGCGCGATAACCCTACGAGGGAGGCGCGAGCATAAAGAAAATAAAAGATTTTAAAAATTAATTTACTGGAATGAAGTAAAACAAAATATATATATGTATACTTTCTGGCATTTTTAAAAATACACATTTAAACTGATGTAATTTACATATATCATCTGGCGATATTACGTCATCAAAAATAAAAGCTTCTTCTTCAATACATCATTAGCTATCTTTCTATCATCTATATTCATTAGCTATCTTTCTATCATCTATATTCATTAGCTATCTTTCTATCATCTATATTCATTAGCTTCATTTTATATCCTATAACCAAAAAACAACATTTTGTTTGATTTGCTGTAATATCATGATGAGAGATTTTTTTATTACGTTTTCATTTTAAAAACCTAAAACTCTGCTCTTTCACTGAAAAAAGAAAACTCAGAAATCAGAATCAAAAATATTTTAGAAAGATAAAAAAATTCATCACTGTTATTATGATTGAAATACTGTACATTAGCTGTAGGCAGCATAATATATTTGCTAATCATTTACTTTGACCTTCGAACTTACTGGTACTGTTAATTCCGTTCCCTCTCTTATGTGTTTGTTTTCATTTAGGGAAGTTGTAAATAATGTTGAGCTTTTTTCCAAGCAAGAGAGTTTTATGAGATTTAAATAATCACAGAAGTACTTTGAAGGATTAGTTAGCCAAGATTTATTTTTATGAGTATTCTCAAACATATATATCTTAATAATTTGCACGGTTTATAATTAAAATCGTATTGTAGCTTTAGTGACAAAGTGTATTACTATTGCATTCAATACATTATTATTGTATAAGGGGGGCGTGAGAAAAATTATGATTTAAAAGTGGGTTGTCAGTATTGAAAGTTTGAGAAGCACTGAAGTAATGCATGTATAAATAGACAGTCTATTCACAGGGCTCTCATTTATACACAGCTAATTCACATGAAAAGTTTTCAAGAAGCATAAACATTCCATTTTGGAAAAACTGCTTAAGAATTCTCAACATCCTTTTATTCAAAGTGTAAAGAGTGCGTGGAGTTTGAACAATTTCCGTTACCTTTTACTTTAGACATGGCAATGGTCAATTGAGTTTGCTTAACGACTAAGACCACGAACATCTGCATGGAGTAGTCAGGTCTTCCAACAAACAAAATTGAGTAAAATCGGTAGAAAATGAGTGGCAGGCATGATTATGAGGATAATGCAGCGAAGTTTGTTCTTTCATTGGATATGGGAGCAGAAGACCGAATGGAGTGCTTATACTAACAACATGTCATCGATTACAATGCTTCTACTAGGGCCATGAAAATATTACCAAGATTTTAGATTAAGATAAAGACAGCAATTGCAAAGATAAATCATGAATCAGTTGGTAATAATTGATGGTACATTTGGATTATAGAGCGCACTCTACAAGACCATGAACACAAGTTATCAACAAGACATTATGATTGCTATTGTTTCAAGCTATTTTAGACACTGGCGTATTTTGTATCAACCTAAAAACTACTTTCATTAAAAAGTTTATCTTATTATTACTTCTAAAAGTATTTAAGTGTTAATTCCAAAGATTCATTGAGATGCTTTTGCATTATTTCTGGCTATCAATTTTGAAAAATGGTGCCGATGTGTATCTAAACAGCGCGTTTCATAAAGCGACCAGCTACATCATTAAGCTGGACCTAACTTAATTATACATTTCTTAAGAAAGAGGGTCGAACTCTTTATCAACTATTTTATATTAAATATAAATAGGTGTTGAACGTATTCATATTTAAAACTTTTATGACATTTCACATTTCAGTTTTATGAGAGGATGAATCTCGTGTCTTTTCGAGTGAGGGCAATATTAGAAATTTCACTTTTATACTTCTTTTGAGATAAATTGTTAATACGAGTCTTAATATTCTTGAATCCCTTGTCCTTGATTTACAGCACTGCTAATTACACAAAAAAGGAAAATGTTCAGTACAGTCAATATAACGCGGAACTTCCATAATCGAATTAATGCACTAGTTTTCAAATGAGAATTTACACGAGAGAAAGTTCTTTTGAGATAAATTCTTAGTGCGAGTCTTATCATTCTTGAAACCTTGATCTACAGTGCTGCTAATTACACAAAAAAGGCAAATGTTCTGTATACAATCAATTTATCAAGGGACTTCCATAATCAAAATAACGCACTAGTTTTCAAATGAGAGAGGTTGTACACGAGAGAAAAAGTTCCTTTTATCTTGTTTTTGAATTTTTTATTAGATTGAGACAAACAAGAAAGGACTAAGGTAAATAAAAATGGTTATTCCTTAATCTTAGTTTCTATTTTCCTCTTCTTTATACGCATGATAATATTTTTAATAAATAAATTCTACGAGAAACTGAACGATTGGGAATAATGCTAAAAAAAAGTGTGAAGGCCATAAGCCATGAAGAAACTGTAAATATTTACGAGCCAATTTATACGTGACGTCAGTCGAATATCGAATGGGTTGCGGAGGAAAAAGAACGTAGCGTTCGCTCTACACTTTTTCTTATTTAAACATAAATATTATATGCTCTTTAAAATTGTATCAGCTGTCTGTGAAATGTTATGCCAGGGAAAGTAGTATTATAGCCATCATATATATTACAATTCTGTTCTTTTTCTTTCAGAAAAACACATAAGGTTTCCACTGGGTCGCACTCAAAATAGGGGAAACATAGATACCAGCATGAATTTCTCTTGAGCACTTCTCAAAACAAATAGTGCACTTTAAAAAATTTTAATATAATCTTATAAGGGACTGTAAGAATAATTACGATCTCATAGATAGAAAATGAGAAGATAAATAACAAATAATAAAATATATATATATATATTTGATTACATTTGTAAAAGAGAAATTATTCCATCAAGCGCAGTATTGTGCAGAAAGAAATGTTTCGTTATACTTAAAAAAATATTTTTGAAATAAGTGGAAAACACATTACATTAGGAAGTTTATACTATTAAGATGATAAAATAACACTCAGAAATTAAATAGTATTGTTTGTCAAAGTGCTTACACTTTTTTATAGAGGACTTTATCCAAAGATCCAAGATTAAAATAGTTCCACTTTAATATTACACGAGTAGTATAATTTGCAACTGTGGTATAATTATTAGCAAAAAAGCGCTTAGCTTAAAATCATTAGCCTCTTAATTGAAATAATACGGATTTAACGTTTTATCAATGATAATTAAATTGAATTAATATATACAGTAGAATCGCTTAACATGAAACTGAGGGACCCTCTCCGAAATATATTTTCGTGTTAAAAGATATTGCAAAGAAAATAAATCATATATCGTGAAAACCACTTAACACGAAAGTGAGGGAGTTGAAATATGTTTTCGTGTTAAAAGATATTGCAAAGAAAAAGAAATCATATATTGTGAAAATCATTTAACACGAAACTGAGGAAACTGAATTATTTTTTCGTGTGAAAACAATTTCGCGTAAAAAGATATTGCAAAAAAATTAAAGAAAGAAAGAAAACATACAAATAAAAGTACAAAATACATTGTATAATTAAGAAATTAAGTTTATTAGAAAAAATTTATTTTCATAGATATATATGTTCAAACATATCCGCAATATGCTCCTTTTTTTAAAAATTTTTGTTGTTAATGTACAGTAAGAAATACTAAAATCCTTACAGATTTCTTTTTTAAGGCTGTTTTCGGCAACTAACCTGCCTGAACTAAACGCGGAGCACATTTTCAGACAGAAAAATGCCTCAATTTTCATGAAAATTTGCAACATTATAACTTATATATCTGTTAACAATATAGCGTTTCTAAAATTTCAAAATATTTCCTTGAATATTATTTTTTTTCTTTTTAGCACGTGAAAGGACAGCTCATTTAACATTATGGTATAGGAGAAAAATGCGAAACACATTTTATACGTCAGAAAACATGGCCCCAGTTCGGTCAAAAAGTGAAGAAGATAAAATATGTAGTTCTCTAAGAGATAGTGAAGCCAGAATATAAATATTAAGGGACTTTACGATTTACGAAAAAATTTTTTAAATTTTAAAAGGATTTCAAAATTTTTTTGATGCCTCCTAGTGTGTATACTATGTGAAAAGATTCTGTGCAAATTCATAAAATGCTAGCCATTTAATTTTTAGGAAAAACTTGAAATTTGTGAAGTGATTTTAAAATGCTACTCCTCCTACAAAACCTTTACGAACACGCATGAAACTTGATTTACAAATACGTCAAACATGTTATAATAAAAGTTGGAAAGGTTTTTGATAACATGATTGGTATTCGTCCCAATATTTCTTTTATGAATGCTTACTGAAATTTTTAAAGAATTAAAGTTAAATTAATTTTAAAAAATAAGTATTGCTTTGATTCTAAAATGCATACCATCTTTTGTAACATTTTACTATTGCAATAGGTAAAATTCAAAGCATTAGGCACCATAGAAAAAAGCCTTAGCATTTTAAATGAAGACAAACTAGTTATTTTATCTTTCCGAGATAAATAAGTTTAAAGTATTGATTTGCCATAGGAATGTGAATAAAAAACGAATGTAAAACCTATCATAATTCTGCGTTTCTTAATTTTAGAGCTTTCAAACTTTGTGAGGTTATAGAGAAAATTATATATAAAGAATAATTTAGGCTAAAAATTATATTTGATTTTTACCAATTTTGTCAATTGAATCGTATTTGTGTCCTCTTCTTTTTTTATTTCTTTTATATCTGAAAAATGTACCTAATTGGGTCCTATTCCTTAACATTAACAGAAAAACAGCCTTAAAGAAACTCCTACTGAGCTATTTCTCTTTTAAGCGAATAGCATTTGCTTCCCCTCCCTCCCTCAAATCGTTGCCATTGTGCTCGTAAGAAAATTCTTTGAATTAGAAAATAAAACACGAACCAAACTCACTGCTTTTACTCCAACTGCGATGTTCTCCCCACTGAATGCTAAAACCAAGTGTTAAGAGATTAGATGTTTTCTGTGGCGTTTGTAGGGGGAGATTGAAAGTAGCTTAGATAAACAACATTGGCTCCTATCACAAGCTATTCTGAGGGTATTTCAAAAGTAAATTAGCCTCCTTTCTACGAAATGCGTAAAAACCGCCTCTCTTCATTTCACGCCCTCTTAAATCCGCTACACGGCTGGTATTTTCCGTATTTTGTTCATCCCCGGAAGGGAAATCTTTTGTTTCAAACGATTTTCGTTTCGTGTTAAGAGGGATCGGGGACATGAAAATACAAAGCAGTTTTTCGTTATATTAATTCGTGTTAACGGATATTTCATCTTAACCTTTTTTTACTGTGTGCGTACTATCGCATGTTGTTGTATGTTAACATATGCCAAAGAATTATAAATATTGTTATATTAATTTTTATTTTAATGTTAAACGTATCATAGAAGTGTGTAATAGTTACTTTCATTGATTTATGTAACTAATCCCTTAAAGTCAGCAATAAAGTAAGATTTTATTGATGATTATTGATGTAACTCTGAATTTGGCATCCCAACATTGAATGAGTTGGGAAAAAATATATAATGTGTCATCGGAAAAAAAATATGTATACAAACGATTTTTTTTAGTCAAATAATTTGTTTCTTTAATTATAATTTTAATTACATTTTCTAAAAATAACTTATAAAATATTTATTTCCCAAAAATTTACGGATTTTTCTCTTTCTCTCAATATAAGTTTTGGTTATCGGTGTCTTATTAACAAATGATAGATAGATCTTTATTATTATTTTTTTTGGTACTTTTCCGTATCGCCGGCGAAACTCGCCAAGTTGATGTTATTGGAATCAATGCACAATATATACATAAGATTATTAATAAATATTAGTTCTCATTCGATTTTCCTCCATTTTTGATGTATGAAGAAAACTTTATTTTATAAAAAAGAACACGGCTTGTTTTAAAAGGTGGTGCTAAAAGAATACCAACAGCAATATTTTATTTATGTCGATTGAAATCATTTTTATGGCTTTATCGCCCTTTGCCGGCAAATTTATTCAATTCCTTTATTTTATTCAATTCCTATTATTAGTTCACACTCTCCCGTTCATGCGTGCGTGTGTGTGTGTGTGTGTGTGTGTGTGTGTGTGGTGGGTGTGTGGGGTTGTTTGTTTTTTAAAACAGTTTTAATAAAAGTTAAAAAGAAGACGGTACAGCACAAATTCTAAAATAGAATGAATAGAAAGGAGGTGGTGGCTACCCTTCACATAAAGTTGGGAACATTACGCGAACTGTCCATTATCTATCCACGTGTCATTTGCGCTCAGTTTTTTCCATGTCTGCAGCCCCTCAAAACAGGATCAAATTTGAAGAGGAATCTTAAAGGAACGAAAGAAAAAAGGGAAAAAGAAAAAAAGTAACACACTAAAATATGACGAAAAAACAGGTTGTCGTGGTTAATTGCAGTGAATTATGCAATTAAGTGATGCCACTCCACAGTTTTATATGGTCAGTTCCTTCTGTCGCTTTTATATTGCCGTATGTTTTGTTTGGTTTTTCAAGCATTCTATCGATATTTTCCTTCAATTCTGTTGAAATCTCGCGTTTCTTCGTGATAGTTTTTAATAGCTTCGAGTTCAAACTTTCCCGTTCTTCTGGATCCAATGGAGCTGTAAACGCCCTTTACATTAGTGGGTTGTACATTTCTAGAATTTTGGGATTTTTCCAACTTTTCAATCGTTTGAAGTTTTTTTTCCAGTTTTAACATCAACTTTAAGATTGCTATTTCAACGTCTTTAATAATTAGTTTTTCAAAAAGTACCATAAGTGGTATGGATTTTCAGTCTGGGACCTCTTTTTCAGAAATCTTCATATCTCAAGCTCTTTCATTTTGTTATCTTAGGTTTCATTCTCTAGGTTTGTTTTGTTGTTCTCTTCTTTCAGAGAATGATTTAACCTTCTCAAATATTCAATTTTCCTCTAGCTTCTTGGCTTCCTTTAATTTAAGGCTTTTTGAATCTTTTGTTTCTTCACAATTCTCATTATTTACAATATGAGAAACATTAACTACAGAGGGGGTTTCGTCACAAACACAAAAAATATTTACAAGGGGGTCATCCTCAATTTCCTGCATGGGTTTTTCCCTTTTCACAAATGAAAACGATTTTTGTCGAAAAAAGTCAAGACCAATAATTACATCAGGAAGAAATGCATTTTGTTTAAAGGGACGTGGACTTTTGCAGGAAGAGAAATTTTAAGGGTTTTGAAAAAAATATTTTTGTGAACTTTATCTTTACCAAAAAACATTTCTTTTGGTAAGGAAAAAAAAGAACCAATTGTTAGATAAGTTTTCTTATTTATAAGTGGCACATCGTTTTCCCCCTATTTTGCCATGTCTGCTGGAATAAAGTTACAGTGAACGTTGGTGGTCCCAGTTAACAGTCACTGACAGGGTGGTGGGTGGATGTCAATAAAAATTTCGCTGGTACCCGTTCTTCCGGGGAATTAAAAACCAAAACAAAAGAAGGATAAAGAAGTTTTAATGAGTTAATTTAACGGAATTGCAAATTAAAAAAAAAAACCCTTTTTTGAAATTTAAAAAAAAAAGAAAAAAAGGGATAAAAAAAACCTTTGTTAAATTTTTAAATATGTAGATCTAAAAGCAAAAAAAAGGTTTTTTTTTTAACTCCCCCTAAATTTAATTTTGAAAAAAACCCCTCTGATCTTGCTCAGCAAAAATAAACATTGTTAAAAATTTTGGAATGAAGTTAAAATAGTGAAATAATTTATATATCTGAAAAATACATTAAAATTTTCATTTGTATATATTTTAAATTTAAATTTAATCTTCAAAAAACGCCGTTTCTAAATTAAATATGATTCAATGAAAAACATAGCAAAAATTAAGATGATAAGTTGGAAAAGTCTAGCTACCTTTTTAAAAGCCTCATTTATTAGGTTTGTGACCCCCCTGTAAGGGAGGACGTTAATACTTTATATACCGATAATGATTTACTGCAGTTTTTCATACAATAATTTTTTGAATCACTACATTGAAAATTAAGAAATATACATAACAAAATACTCCACTTTGGGAAATTTAATCCGTTAGAGCTAATAAATTAATTAAAGATATTCTACTGTAAAATTAATTATATACACTTTTTCACTTAAAATAAATAGTCAAATCATTTTCTAAAGTCTTCATTAACATATAAAAACATAAGACATTAAATTTTGACATTAACTATTTATTCGGGACAAAAATAATAATTTTGCAATGCGCTGAAAACGCCGTCAGCTGAAAACGCAATATCTGCTACAAAACTATTCGCCTTCCCGCTAAAATACTCATCATAGAACTCGTGCTGCCATATATTTTGGGAAGAGTGGATTTCAAGAATATTCCTGCAAGTAGGTAGGATTTTCCTTCTAAGTTGGTGTGGTGGGTAGTTAGGAAAAGGTGGTTCCAGCTCAGGTGTCATCCACGTCACTTGACCATGGTTAAAAAATTACGTGGTCCTTCCAAAAAAGCCTTCGTGTAGCTGAACAGTGCGACGTTAATATTCACTCATTAAAAAAATACAGTAGAATAGTTAAAAATTTTTTATACTAAAAAATGCACATTGCCTATTCAATTAAAATTATAGCATTATAATTAACTATTAGCCACAGACAAATTTTGAAAATTTGTCCAAATGATGTAGGGGAAAGAGAAAGTTTATTTACTGTAAGTACCAGAACCGATAAAAGCATTTATTTTGAAAAGATAAATTTCTTACTACCAAATGTGCATAATAAAATCATAAAAAAAACATTCACAAATAAAGAAAATTTATAACAACCCTCTCCCTTCAAAAACCTAGTTTTATTCTGAAATAATAAAATTAGGATTATTCTGATCACATCACAGGAATTAATTTGGGAAACGAGCGCCTTGCGTAGCCAAAACAAAAAGTGTTTCTTCACAAATAAACTATAGATCTGTCTTGGGCTTTTTTGCAGCGCACGCAAGAAATGCTTGCAGATGGCAGAATTTTTTCCTACTTACTTGACAAATATCGTTATATTTTGGACACTTCACACAATATCCTTAGAAATTATAGCCTATGTTATAATATAGCCTATGTGTTATTCTGATGTATGCTATATTACTGTAAAATTTCATTAAAGTCCATTCAGTTGTTTTGCGTAAAGACGGACAAACATCCTCACAAACTTTCGCATTTATAATATATATAGATATATATATATATATCTTGTTCAAATTTTCAATCATTAATAAAGTAATTTTATTCATCCAATCAAGTACAAATACCTTTTTTTAAACTTGTAGGATATGGCACTTGATGTTAATACAGTTTTTTGAAATATTAATTCATTAATTCTATTTAATTAATGAACAAATGGTGTGGACATTGTAACAAAAACGATAGTCCAACACCATATATAACAAGAACATTCGCTCGTAGCTTCCTTGTAGCGCAATGGATAGTGCGTTGGACTTCTAATCCATAGGTCGTGGGTTCAAATCCCACCTGGTATGGCGTAATTTCTGGGAATTGTGATGCATTTTTACTAAAGTATTTTATTGGAATAATTAAATTTAACTAATAAATAAATAGTAACAAACAAAAATAATAGTCCAACACACCCTATATAGAAAGGAAAATGTAAAATTGCAAGGAAAATATCTTTCTATTTTGCCACTCAATATTGTGAATGTGTCATATGTATATAGTACATTTTTATATAATTGGACTAAATTTTCATGATGGTCACATGATAACGGCAATCACGTGTTTCCCATTGATAAAAATTGACATATTAAGTGTTCAACCTTTTAAAAGTTTAAAACATTAAAATTGAGATAGCGAAAGGTTTTAAAAAATCCCAGAATGAAAAAGGTTGTTTTATAGGGCACTTACTTGAACTAATCAGAAGTACTTAATGTGCTGTGTATTGAAGTATATTTTAATCAAGTTTGTGTGTGTGTGTGTTAAAACATTTTTTATGAGTTTATCAAATTTTAAATCTTAAATATATATAAAATATATATTTTAAATCTTAAATATATATATAAAATATATATTTTAAATCTTAAATATATATATATATATATATATATATACAGAATTTCTTTCCTTGAAGAAACACTCAATGACACAATCCTATTTATGATTACGAGTATTATGAGACGAAGAATAAATGTCGATGAAACTTATTAATCTTGTAGAGCGCAAAATTAAATTTTACTAAATGAATCATTTATTTCCTTTATGCCTGGAAATTTCCAGCATTTCTGTTTTTCTTGAGTTGCTATTATAACTTTTCTGAAGATGATAATTTTAAATATTTTTATTATTCAATAAACTCAAAAAAATCGGACTACTGTTCCTTGTTTTATTCTTAGTGCACTATTTCTCTAGTGAAGTCAGTCCTATGTTTCTAGTGGCTATTCTCTGAAATGAAATTTTATCATATTCAAGTAGTCTGTATTACTTAACTCAAGTCCTGTTAGCAGGTAAGTTCATTTTCTACAACAATACGTATATAGAAAATGTGAATAGACATGGGATAGCAATATGCAGGATTGCAACAGCATTAAGGCCGCAGCTGCTTCTCAAATTATAGGGCGCGTCCTCTCTGGGGCGCGATAACTTACGAGGGAGGCGCGAGCATAAAGAAAAATAAAAGATTTTAAAAATTAATTTACTGAATGCAAGTAAAACAAAATATATATATGTATACTTCTCTTGGCATTTTTAAAATACACATTTAAACTGATGTAATTTACATATATCATCTGGCGATACGTCATCAAAAAATAAAAAGTTTCTTCTCTTCAATACATCATTAGCTATCTTTCTATCATCTATATTCATTAGCTATCTTTCTATCATCTATATTCATTAGCTATCTTTCTCTATCATCTATATTCATTAGCTTCATTTTATATCCTATAACCAAAAACAACAACATTTTGTTTGATTTTGTTGTAATATCATGAGAGAGATTTTTTATTACGTTTTCTTACTTTAAAACCTAAAACTCTGCTCTTTCACTGAAAAAAGAAAACTCAGAAATCAGAACTGCAAATATTTTAGAAAGATAAAAAATTCATCACTGTTATTATGATTGAAATACTGTACATTAGCTGTAGGCAGCATAATATATTTGCTAATCATTTACTTTGACCTTCGAACTTTACTGGTACCTGTTAATTCCGTTCCTCTTATGTGTTTGTTTCTCTATTTTAGGAAGTTGTAATAATGTTGAGCTTTTTCCAAGCAAGAGAGTTTTATGAGATTTAAATAATCACAGAAGTACTTTGAAGGATTAGTTAGCCAAGATTTATTTTATGAGTATTCTCAAACATATATATCTTAATAATTTGTAATTTGTTTATAATTAAAACGTACAGCTTTAGTGACAAAGTGTGTATTACTATTGCATTCAATACATTATTATTGTATAAGGGGGGCGTGAGAAAAATTATTATATGATTTAAAAAGTGGGTTGTCAGTATTGAAGTTTGAGAAGCACTCCGAAGTAATGCATGTATAAATAGACAGTCTATTCACAGGGCTCTCATTTATACACAGCTAATCTCACATGAAAAGTTTTCAAGAAGCTACAAACATTCCATTTTGGAAAAACTGCTTAAGAATTCTCAACATCCTTTTATTCAAAGTAAAGAGTGCGTGGAGTTTGAACACTTCCGTTACCTTTTAATTTTAGACATGGCAATGTATCAATTGAGTTTGCTTTAACGACTAAGACCACGAACATCTGCATGGAGAAGTCAGGTCTTCCAACAAACAAAATTGGTAAAAATTTGCAGAAAAATGAAAGCGGCAGGCATGATTATGAGGATAATGTGCAGCGTTTGTTCTTTCATTGGATATGGGAGCAGAAGACCTACCGGAGTGCTTATATCCAACAACATGTCATCGATTACAATGCTTCCTACTAGGCCATGAAAATATTAACAAGATTTTAGATTAAGATAAAGAGTACCAAAAGATAAATCATGAATCAGTTGGTAATAATTGATGGTACATTTGGATTATAGAGCGCACTCTACAAGACCATGAACACAAGTTATCAACAAGACATTATGATTAAGCTATTGTTTCAAGCTATTTTAGACACTGGCGTATTTTGTATCAACCTAAAACTACTTTCATTAAAAAGTTTATCTTATTATTACTTCTAAAAGTATTTAAGTGTTAATTCCAAAGATTCATTGAGATGCTTTTGCATTATTTCTGGCTAACAATTTTGAAAATGGTGCCGATGTGTATCTAAACAGCGTTTCATAAAGCGACCAGCCACATCATTGCTGACCTAACTTAATTATACATTTTAAGAAAGAGGGTCGAACTCTTTTATCAACTATTTTATATTAAATATAAATAGGTGTTGAACGTATTCATATTTAAAAACTTTTATGACATTTCACATTTCAGTTTTAAGTGAGTGATGAATCTCAGTCTTTCGAGTGAGGGCAATATTAGAAATTTCACTTTTATACTTCTTTTTGAGATAAATTGTTAATAAGAGTCTTAATATTCTTGAATCCCTTTGTCCTTGATTTACAGCACTGCTAATTACACAAAAAAAGGAAAATGTTCAGTAATAGTCAATATAACGTGCGGAACTTCCAATCGAATTAATGCACTAGTTTTCAAAATGAGAATTTACACGAGAGAAAGTTCTTTGAGATAAATTCTAGTGCGAGTCTTATCATTCTTGAACCTTTGATCTACAGTGCTGCTAATTACACAAAAAGGCAAATGTTCTGTATACAATCAATTTATCAAGGACTTCCATAATCGTAAAATAACGCACTAGTTTTCAAATGAGAGAGGTTGTACACGAGAGAAAGTCTTTTATCTGTTTTTGAATTTTTATTAGATTGAGACAAACAAGAAAAGGACTAAGGTAAATAAAAATGGTTATTCCTTAATCTTAGTTTCTATTTTCCTCTTCTTTATACGTATGATAATATTTTTAATAAATAAATACCCTACGAGAAAACTGAACGATTGGGAATAATGCTAAAAAGTGTGAAGGGCCATAGCTATGAAGAAACTGTAAATATTTACGAGCCAATTTATACGTGACGTCAGTCGAATATCGAATGGGTTGCGGAGGAAAAAAGAACGTAGCGTTCGCTCTACACTTTTTCTTTTATTTCTTAAACATAAATATTATATGCTCTTTAAAATTGTATCAGCTGTCTGTGAAATGTTATGCCAGGGAAAGTAGTAGTATTATAGCCATCATATATATTACAATTCTGTTCTTTTTATTTCAGAAAAACACATAAGGTTTCAACTGGGTCGCACTCAAAATATGGGAAACATAGATACCAGCATGAATTTCTTAAGCAATTCTCAAAACAAATAGTGCACTTAAAATTTTTAATATAATCTTATATGGACTGTAAGTATCAATTACGATCTCATAGATAGAAAAATGAGAGAAGATAAATAACAACACAAATATATATATATATATATATTTGATTACATTTGTAAAAGAGAAATTATTCCATCAAGCGCAGTATTGTGCAGAAAGAAATGTTTCTGTTATACTTAAAAAATTTTTTGAAATAAGTGGAAAACACATTACATTAGGAAGTTTATACTATTAAGATGATAAAAATAACACCTCAGAAATTAAATAGTATTGTTTGTCAAAAGTGCTTACACTTTTTTTATAGAGGACTTTATCCAAAGATCCAAGATTAAAATAGTTCCACTTTAATATTACACGAGTAGTATAATTTGGTAACTGTGGTATAATTATTAGCAAAAGCGCTTAGCTTAAAATCATTAGCCTTCTTAATTGAAATAATACGGATTTAACGTTTTATCAATGATAATTAAATTGAATTAATATTATATACAGTAGAATCGCTTTAACATGAAACTGAGGGACCCTCTCCGAAATATATTTTCGTGTTAAAAGATATTGCAAAGAAAAATAAATCATATATCGTGAAAACCACTTAACACGAAAGTGAGGGAGTTGAAATATGTTTTCGTGTTAAAAGATATTGCAAAGAAAAGAAATCATATATTGTGAAAAATCATTTAACACGAAACTGAGGAAACTGAATTATTTTTTCGTGTGAAAACAATTTCCGCGTAAAAGATATTGCAAAAAATTAAAGAAAAGAAAGAAAACATACAAATAAAAAGTACAAAATACATTGTATAATTAAGAAATTAAGTTTATTAGAAAATTTATTTTCATAGATATATATGTTCAAACATATCCGCAATATGCTCCTTTTTTAAAAAATTTTGCTGTTAATGCACAGTAAGAAATACTAAAATCCTTACAGATTTCTTTTTTAAGGCTGTTTTCGGCAACTAACCTGCCTGAACTCAAACGTGCGGAGCACATTTTCAGACAGAAAATGCTGCCTCAATTTTCATGAAAATTTGCAACATTATAACTTCTTATATATTCACATCAATATAGCGTTTCTAAAATTTCAAAATATTTCCTTTGAATATTATTTTTTTTCATTTTAGCACGTGAAAGACAGCTCATTTAACATTATGGTATAGGAGAAAATGCGAAACACATTTTATACGTCAGAAAAACATGGCTCAGTTCGGTCAAAAAAGTGAAGAATGATAAAATATGTAGTTCTCTAAGAGATAGTGAAGCCAGAATATAATATTAAGGGGACATGGTACGATTTACGCAAAAATTTTTAATTTAAGGATTTTCAAAAATTTTTGATGCCTCCTATGTGTGTATACTATGTGAAAAGATTCTGTGCTTAAAATTTCATAAAATGCTAGCCATTTAATTTTTTAGGGAAAAACTTGAAATTTGTGAAGTGATTTTAAAATGCTACTCCTCCTACAAAACTTTACGAACACGCATGAAACTTGATTTACAAATACGTCAAACAATGTATAATAAAAGTTGGTATGGGTTTTGCGATAACATGATTGGTATTCGTACAATATTTCTTTTATGAATGCTTACTGAAATTTCCTTAAAAGCAATAAATTTGAGTTAAATTAATTTTAAAAATAAGTATTGCTTTGATTCTAAAATGCATACCATCTTTTGTAACATGTGTACTATTAGCAATAGGTAAAAAAAAATTCAAAGCATTAGGCACCATAGACAAAAAGCCTTAGCATTTTGCAATGAAGACAAACTAGTTATTTTATCTTTCCGAGATAAATAAGTTTAAAGTATTGATTTGCCATAGGAATGTGAATAAAAAACGAATGTAAAACCTATCATAATTCTGCGTTTTTAATTTTAGAGCTTCAAACTTTGTGAGGTTATAGAAAATTATATAAAGAATAATTTAGGCTAAAAAATTATATTTGATTTTTACCAATTTTGTCAATTGAATCGTACTGTGTCCTCTTAATTTTTTATTTCTTTTATATCTGAAAAATGTACCTAATCTGGGTCATATTCCTCTTAACATTAACAGAAGAGACAGCCTTAAAGAACAACTCCTACTGGAGCTATTTCTGTTTTAAGCGAAATAGCCATTTGCTTCCCCGTCCCTCCCTCAAATCGTTGCCATTGTGCTCGTAAGAAAATTCTTTGAATTAGAAAATAAAACACGAACCAAACTCACTGCTTTTTACTCACACTGCGATGTTCTCGCCACTGAATGCTAAAACCATGATAAGAGATTAGATGTTTTTCTGTGACGTTTGTAGGGGCGCAGACTGAAAGTACAGATAAAACAAAATTGGCTCCTATCACAGGCTATTCTGAGGGTATTTCAAAAAGTAAATTAGCCTCCTTTCTACTTAGAAATGCTTGAAATCCGGCCTCCTCTTTCATTTACGCCCCTTCTTAAATCTCGCCTACACGGCTGGTATTTTCCGTATTTTGTTCATCCCCGGAAGGAAATTCCTTTTGTTTCCAAACGATTTTCGTTTCGTGTTAAGAGGGATCGGGAAATCATGAAAATACAAAGTATCACTTTTCGTTATATTAATTCGTGTTAACGGATATTTCATCTTAAACGTTTTTACTGTGTGCGTAATTATCGCATGTTGTTGTATGTTAACATATGCCAAAGAATTATAAATATTGTTATATTAATTTTTAATTTAATGTTAAACGTATCTCAAAGAAGTGTGTAATAGTTACTGAGTTCATTGATTTATGTAACTAATCCCTTAAAGTCAGCAATAAAGTAAGATTTTATTGATGATTATTGATGTTGTAACTCTGAATCTGAATGGGTTGGGGGGAAAATATATAATGTGCCATCGGAAATTTAAAAAATATGTATACAAACGATTTTTTTTCAGTCAAATAATTTGTTTTGTGTTAAAATTTTAATTTACATTTTCTAAAAATAACTTATAAAAATATTTTTATTTCCCAAAAAATTTACGGATTTTTTCTTTTTTTCAATATAAGTTTTGCTACTGGTGCCTTATTAACAAACAGATAGAGATAGGTCTTCTATTATTATTTTGTTTGGTACTTTTCCGTATCACCAGCGAAACTCCCCAAGTTGATGTTATTGGAATCAATGCACAATATATACATAAGATTATTAATATAAATATAAGTTCTCATTCGATTTTCCTCCATTTTTGATGTATGAAGAAAACTTTACTTTATAAAAAAAGAACACGGCTTGTTTTAAAAAGGTGGTGCTAAAAGAATACCAACAGCAATATTTTATTTAGTGTCGATGTATCATTTTTTGATGGCTTTATCGCCCCTTGCCGGCAAATTTTATTCAATTCCTTATTTTATTCACCTTTATTATTATTCACACTTCCCCGTTCATGCGTGTGTGTGTGTGTGTGTGTGTGTGTGTGTGTGTGTGTGTGTGTGTGTGTGTGTGTGTGTGTGTGTGTGTGTGTGTGTGTGTGCAGACGCAGAAGCACTTCGTATTTTAAACATTTAATAAGTTAAAAAGAAGACGGTACAGCACAAATTCAAAATAGAATGAATAGAAAGGAGGTGGCTACCCTTCACATCAGTTGGCGAACTATACGCGAAACACGTCCATTATCTATCCACGTGTCATTTTGCGCTCAGTTTTACCATGTCTGCAGCCTCAAAAGCAGGATCAAATTTGAAGAGGAATCTTAAAGGAACGAAAGAAAAACGAAACAGAAAAAAAATGTATTACCACACTAAAATGAGTGACGAAAAACAGGTTGTCGTGGTTAATTGCAGTGAATTATGCAATTAAGTGATGCCACTCCACAGTTTTATATGGTCAGTTCCTCTTGTCGCTTTTTATATTGCCGTATGTTTTGTTTGGCTTTTTCAAGCATTCTATCGATATTTTCCTTCAATTCTGTTGAAATCTCGCGTTTCTTCGTGATAGTTATTAATAGCTTCGAGTTCAACTTCCTGTTCTTCTGGATCCAATGGAGCTTCGTAAACGTCATTTACATTAGGTGGGTTGTACATTTCTAGAATTTTGGGATTTTCACTAACTTCTTCAATCGTTTGAAGTTTTTTTCTCCAGTTTCTTAACATCAACTTTAAGATGCTGCTTCAACGTCTTTAATAATTAGTTTTTCAAAAGTACCATAAGTGGTATGGATTTTCAGTCTGGGACCTCTTTTCAGAAATCTTCATATCTCAAGCTCTTTTCATTTTGTTATCTTTTAGGTTTCATTCTCTAGGTTTGTTTTTGTTGCTCCTCTTCTTTTCAGAGAATGATTTAACCTTCTCAAATATTCAATTTTCCTCTAGGCTTGGCTTCCTTTCTTTTAATTTATAAGGCTTTTGAATCTTTTGTTTCTTTTTCACAATTCTCATTATTTACAATATGAGAAACATTAACTACAGAGGGGGTTTCCCTGTCACAAACACTAAAAATATTTACAAGTGGGTCATCCTCAATTTCCCTGCATAGGCGTTTGCCATTTTCATCAAATGTAAACTGAGTTTGTCGTAAAAGTCAAGACCAATAATTACATCAGGAAGAAATGCATCTTGATTAAGGACGTGGACTTTTGCAGGAAGAGTATAATTTTTTAAAGGTAATGTTAATTTGAAAAGAAATCAATGTTTTGTGAACTTTATCTTTACCAATACCGGAAACAATATTTCTCTTTGGTAAGGAAAAAGAAGAACCAATTGTTAGATAAGTTTTCTTATTTATAATAGTGGGCACATCGTTTTGCTCCCTAGTTTTGCCATGTCTGCTGGAATCACAGTTACAGTGAACGTTGGTGGTCCCAGTTAACAGTCACTGACACGCCAACGTAGTGTGGGTGGATGTCATATTACATATATATATTCTAGCTGGTATACCCAAGTTCTTCACACGTAAGTGAATTGAAAATCTCAACAACACAGATTGAAGGATAAAGAAGTTTTAATGAGTTAATTTAACACGAATTGCAAATTAAACAAAAAAAGCCTTTGCATATCTCAACTGAACAAAGAAAGAAAAGGGATAAAAACACCTTTGTTAAATTTTAAGTATGTAGATCTAAAAGCAGATAAAAAGGATTTTTTATTTATAACTCCCGTACACCCCTTTGAGGGTTGATTTTGAAAATAGCCTCCTCTTGCTTTGATCTCTGCTCAGCAAAAGTACACATTGTTAAAAGCTTTGTGTAATGAACGCTTAAAATAATAGTGTAAATAATTTATATATCTGAAAGTGTAATACATTAATATTACTTATGTTGTATATATTTTATGTTAAAATTGTAATCTTCAGCAACGCCGTTTCTAAATTATAATATCGATTCAATGAAAAACATAGCAAAATGTTAACGATAGAGTCAAGTTGGAAATGTCTAGCTACCTTCATAGCCTTCCGAGCTTTATTAGAGCTTTGTAAGACCCGCCGTGTAGAGAGCGAGGGACGTTAATACTCTTTATATACCGCATAATGATTTACTGCGAAGTTTTTCATACAATAATTTTTTTTTGAATCACTACATTGAAAATTAAGAAATATACATACAAAATACTCCACTTTGGGAAATTTAATCCGCAGTTAGAGCTAATAAATTAATTAAAGATATTCTACTGTAAAATTAATTATATATTAATTTTTCACTTAAAAATAAATAG
Organism: Trichonephila inaurata madagascariensis; assembly: GCA_019973955.1. Classification (NCBI taxonomy): domain Eukaryota; kingdom Metazoa; phylum Arthropoda; class Arachnida; order Araneae; family Nephilidae; genus Trichonephila; species Trichonephila inaurata. The sequence goes on along the minus strand of BMAV01025643.1, from coordinate 24,594 downwards.
TCAAATCATTTTCTAAAAGTCTTCATTAACATATAAAACATAAGACAATTTAAATTTTGACATTAACTATTTATTCGGGACAAAAATAATACTTTTGCAATGCGCTGAAAACGCCGTCAGCTGAAAACGCACATTATCTGCTACAAAACTATTCGCCTTCCCCGCTAAAAATACTCATCATAGAACTCGTGCTGCCATATATCTTGGAAGAGTGGATTTCAAAGAATATTCCTGGCACAGGTAGGATATCTTCTAAGTTGGTGTGGTGGTAGTTAGGAAAAAGGTGGTTCCAGCTCAGGTGTCATCCACGTCACTTGACCATGGTTCAAAATTACGTGGTCCGTTACCAAAAGCCTCGTGTAGCTGAACAGTGCGACGCGTTAATATTCACTCACCTTAAAAAAAATACAGTAGAATAGTTATAATTGGTTTTATACTTAAAATGCAATATTCGCCTATTCAATTAAAAATTATAGCATTATAATTAACTATTAGCCACAGACAAATTTTGAAAATTTGTCCAAATGATGTAGTGCGAAAGAGAAAGTTTATTTATCAGGCACCAGAACCGAGAAAAAGCATTATTTGAAAAGATCACTTCTACTACCAAATGTGTGCATAATAAAATCATAAAAAAAAACATTCACAAATAAAGAGAGATTTATAACAACCCCCTCTCCCTTCAAAAACCTAGTTTTATTCTTGGAAATAATAAAAAATTAGGATTATTCTGATCACATCAGGAATTGACTAGGAAGCGAGCGCCTTGCGTAGCCAAAAACAAAAAGTGTTTCTTCACAAATAAACTATAGATCTGTCTTGCTTTTTGCAGCGCACGCAAGAAATGCTTGCAGATGGCAGAATTTTTTCCTACTTACTTGACAAATATCGTTATATTTTGGACACTTCACACAATATCCTTAGAAATTATAGTAGCCTATGTTATAAATTATAGCCTATGTGTTATTCTGATGTATGTTTGGTATTACTGTAAAGTTTCATTAAAGTCCATCTCAGTTGTTTTTGCGCAAAAGACGGACAAACATCCTCACAAACTTCGCATTTATAATATATATCTAGATATATATATATATATCTTGTTCAAATTTTCAATCATTAATAAAGTAATTTTGAGTTCATCCAATCAAGTATAAATACCTTTTTAAACTTGTAGGATATGGCAGCACTTGATGTTAATACAGTTTTTGAAATATTAATTCATTAATTTATTTAATTAATGAACAAATGGTGTGGACATTGTAACAAAAACGATAGTCCAAATTACCATATATAACAAGAACATTCGCTCGTAGCCTTTGTAGCGCAAATGATAGTGCGTTGGACTTAATCCATAGGTCGTGGGTTCAAATCCCACCTGGTATGGCGTACTTCTGGAATTGTGATGCATTTTTACTAAAGTATTTTTTATTGAATAATTAAATTTAACTAATAAATAAATAGTAACAAACAAAAAATAATAGTCCAACACACCCTATATATAGAAAGGAAAAGGTAAAATTGCAAGGAAAATATCTTTCTATTTTGCCACCAATATTGTGAATGTGTCATATGTATATAGTACATTTTTATATAATTGGATTCAATTCTCATGATGGTCACATGATAACGGCAATCACGTGTTTCCTATTGATAAAAAATTGACATATTAAGTGTTCGATCCTTGTAAAAAGTTTAAAAACATTTAAAATTTGATGATAGCGTAAAGAGCTCCTGTATAAAAATTCTTCAAATAGTTTTCAAAATTAAAGAAAAATACTTACATTATACGAATACTTTTAAATTAAGTACATTTTGCTTAACTATGTGCATTATTATATCATTGACAAACATGTTCTTCCTTAAAGAAAGTTCCGGCAAAAAGCAAAAGTTGGCAACAGTGAAGCACATAAGCTAATGGGCTCAATTCATGTGATGTCATAGTCACATGATAGTGAAAGCCACGTGATTCTAGACAATCAATTCAAAAACTCATGCGACGTCATAGACAAACGATAAAAACTATCTAGTCTTTCCAGTTAATCAGTTCATGCGCTCCGGTGTTGCCAGGTTTTGCTCTTCGCAGAAACTTTCTCTTAAAAAGTACATTGTATACAAAATGTCTTTTGTTCAAAAGTATAAACATAAAATATGTTTTTTTATTTTTAAATTTAAAAAAATCTTTTTGAAGAATTTTTTTTCCTAACATTTAAACATCTTTACCCAAATATGAAATTTTATCTGATTTTTACAAATAGAACAACAAGTACAATTAGTTTAATGTTTGTTTTGAATTCAATAGAAAATACGTGTTTGTTCTTATCATGTGACTTCATAAATTGAGCCCATTGGCTGGAAACGCGAGATTATATTTATGATATAATTAGACGTCGCATTAATTTATGAACTGATTGGCAGAAAACACATGGCTCAGTTATCATGTGACTATGACGTCACATAAATTTAGTCCATTGTAATTGGGTTTAATAATAAGTAACAAATATAAAATCTATGTAAAACTAAAACAAAACATATTTATATTAATTGTAATTGTTTAATAACATAAGAGGTAACTAAAATAAAACCTTTTATGACCTAAGAAGGAATTGACTTGATTTTTTTTTTATATTACTTGTTCTTTCTTGTAAATCACCTTAAGTATTGTCACTTCCTTAGAAATTATTTTTAGTCAAACAAATTATGGCACTTACGTATTATCGTAACCTATTGGCGACATTTTACGAAACGAAGCACATAGTTGCCAATTTTCAGCGCGTACGACACATTTAAATCTGGGTTGTCAGTTTGGCGAATTATTAATAGAGTTGGTGATTGTTGCGATAATACGTAAGTACCCAAGTTATACGTAAAATGTTAAGAAATACCTTATTTCGTTTTTAATCAACTTATTTTTATTAAATTTCTTTACCTGTTATGAAAAAAGTATATTTCTGCTCCAATAATGAAAATCCATTTCAAAATGATGATAAATATCCAATTTTCTCCGTTGTGTTGAAGCAGTTAACTGTTGTAAACTATTATAAACGTAATCCTGAAATAAAAATCATTTTCATGGCAGTATTTTATCCAAATTAAATCTTGGTATCAGTTTCACCTAAACATCAGAAATGTGTATTTCTAGATATATTTCCGTTAATAAAAATATTCTTTTATTAAAGTTAAAAGAAGTATTCGAATTATAATTTCAGAAATTATTTTTATATGAATAATTTAAAATTCAATACGGATATAGCTCAGTTCAAAAACTGATTTCACTTCATAGAGCTGACAAAGTATGTATTTCCATAAATTCTAATTTTTTTATGTCGTCATAGATTTTCTTAAAACATAATTTAAATAGATCAGCTTCTTATTTGCATGAATGCGCACAAAGATGGTAATGAATATTTGATGCACAAGCTTTTAAATGTGACTATATAATCCTTATTTAGGTATTTAATGCGATGAAGATGTATTTTTTTTTCTTAAAGAAAATATCAAATGAAGTCTAGAAAGATATTTTTACTTTAAAAATCTAAAAAGTAAATAAGAAGAATCTCTTGTGTACTTTTTTCAAATTCAGAATACTTTATATTATCTTAATAGTTTGAGGAACTGTATTAATATTCAATGAATAAACAGAACCTTTTCCTGTGTTAACAAACGTTATACCGATCAGAAATGTTTAAAAAAAACATACACTGACTATGTAAGCGTAATCGAAAGTAAATCGAAAATAAACTTACTGAAAAATATGTTAGTTTCTGTGCTTGACTTTGACAAATATGCAGAGTTATGGTGGTTTACTTTTAAGTGTTTTACATTTTTTTGTCTCCCATCCGGTATAGTGGTTAGCGACGCTGACTGCTTTGCCTTAGGACTTGGGTTCGAATAACGGGGAAGGCATGGATGTGTTTGTAAATGTATAGAACCTTTCCAGGCATGAAGCAATCTAAATAGCCGTCGAGCCCCAAGTGCTCCCTTGAGGTTGGTGGAAGGGGAAGGGAGGTGGGAGTCCCCAGCATCCCCAGGGTGTTCTTCTAAATTGGGGTGGTACCGAGCCAAATTTTGCTGTCTTCTGTATGGTGCTCAAAGCTACGGATAACCAAAGGCGTGCATCTAGCCCCTTGCCATGATGAATTTCGTGGGCCTGGATCTGTCGAGATCAGGTGGCATAAAAACAACAGCATATTACATACATATATTTGAAATAAATTGAAATCTACAAAATCATGAACTCTGTTTACAATTAAGTCGTACATTGGTCCACAAAAGTGTTCGTACACTTTAAATTTACAATAGAATTTAATGCTTTCGACCAATAAAAATTAATATTATGGATTTGTAATTTTTTTATGATATTTGCAATTTTTTTATTTTTAATGGAATGACATAATTAATTTTTAAGAAATATAATAACTATTATTTTTAAAATTTAATAATCAAAAACTACTAAAAAATTACGCCATAGAATTCTCCGTACACTTAACAAAAATCCCAACATAGCTTTAAATAATGTATTTCTTTCTTAATTTAGTACATAGTAGGATATCTTTTAATGTCCACAACAACTTTTTAATGCCTTGGTATAATTTTAATCAGTTTTTTGTTATTTTCTGCGTCGATTTTCCTCCAATCTTCTGTGATTATTGTTTTTGCTTCACCTTATGTGTTTATATGTCATATGTATTCTTTTTCTAAAATCAAATTCTCACCAAATATGTTCTACTGGGTTCAATAAACGGATTGAGGAGGTGGAATTTGGGGACATTTATAGAGACTCCATTGGCATACATTGACATTCTCTTTATCTTAACATTGAGATATCTCTTCTAGAAATCACTTGAATTGTTTAAAACAATATTTATACAAGGAAACTTTGGTACTTTTCCATTTCGCCAGTGTAAACAATTAAATTGTCAAAAATGACACAACCGACGCAAAAAAAGAATAATTCCGCTGGTAACCTTTTTCCATCACATTTTCAAAACAAGGCTCTGTCTTTTTTTATCAGAAATTCTTTTTTCATAATACAACAAAAAAAGATGAAAAACTAATGAAAACTAACATATTTTATGTACATATTGTGTGTTGACAATAGTAAAGCCTGCTTGGCAAAATTTGCGCCGGGTAGATGGAAAAGTATATGAATTTTAATTTTCTTTAGAAACACATCGGCTCGGACATTTACCTGATTCTAATAAGGTGTTTTAGAACAATCCCAAAGTTCAAAAAACTGTTTGTGGTAACTGGAACGTCTGCGACAAGGATAAATGAATTTTTTACCCCAAATTTAAATGGTTCTTACGTACTTAAATTAAACGCAACTGAAGTAAAATTTTTACATTGGATTATTAGTATATTCTTGTACCTGTTACTGTAAAAAAATTCATTTTAAATTACAAATAAAATTTTGTGAGCAATAAATAATCAATACCTATTTTTTTTTTATTTTCGAGGCATGTTTTTACCTTTAGGTACCTTTTGCATGAAATTCCCTGCATATATGGCTATAAAATTTTACAGAGTTTTTGCAAACATAACAATCCACAAAATGAATGAAATGAAATTTTAAAAAATAAATTCATAAATAATTTAGTGATTTAAATTTCCTTTAAATTTTATGCAGAAATTATGCAATATCTAAAATTTGTAAATGTTTATTTGAAAAAAAAATTCATTCTCTTTTTCAAAACTTGTGGATATTATAATATTAAAAATATCAGCACTTATAGGTAAAGTAGATTTTGAGAAAAATGTAAGGGAAATCACGAAAAATTAAGTTTGAGAAAATTACAAATAAAAAATATTTTTATCTATGATTTGTAAATAATATTTTTATTTAAATATAGCAAAAGCCATGTACTTATACTAATTGGATTAGTTTGCATCATTTCTCAGCTTTTAAATTGTAAGCTTTATAATTTTAGATTATTTAGAAAAAAAAGTCTTTTTAATTACTCTTTCCCTACTTCATCAACACGTATTATTAACGATTAGTTAACCTTCTATTAAAAAATACAAAAATTGTATGTATAAGTCTTGGTATTTTTTAATTTTACTTTGAACATCATCATTGCATGATACTACAGAATTCCTTACACATATTTTTATTGTTATAAAAATACACAAAGAAATGTCTTTGATGAATTTAAAAAATTAATTTGATGTGTTACTTAATGGAGCTCTGATTTTAAAAATTATAACAAAATAATGTCTGTATTTGTACTCATACATACAAGTATCAATTTATTTTAAAGTAAAACCAATACTTATGGCCATTCAAGAGCAATCAAATGTTAACAATAAGGAGTTAGGGAAAAAAATTGTCTATCTTACAAGCTGTACATTTAATTTAGAAATTCCTCAAGGTCTACTTTGTAATATATCCCCTTTATTTATAGTTTAAGAACTACACTGAGCATTTATAAATACAAAAGCTAGAGATAATTAACATTTCATTAAGCAAAATTTTATTTTGAAATTTTGTAACTAATCATTTGAATTTCAGTAATTTTTGCACAAAAAATGTAAAATTTTCTTTAAACTGGAACACATAATACAGAAAAATTACATTCTTTGTATAGAAAATTAGATTTTACATTGCATATTATATACAAAATGGAGGTTGAAGAATGTTTACCTGAATCACAGTTACATTACATTTCGTCTTCTTCAAAATAATTGCTGCAGATACGTAGCTGTAACTTAAGATTGAATAAGACGGTTTATATCTTTAGATTTGCGCATTGTTTAAAATTTTAATTTGTATTACATTGTATTTTGTAAGCCTATTGATTGTGTTCCGAACTTCAAATGGCTTAAAGTAACCGACTACGTTCGAACTGTGATTTAAAAAGCATATAAATAAATACTTTTCTATGATATTTAGGATATTTGATTTAACATACGTATAAAAATTGAAACTTAAGAATATTATTTGAATAAAAAAAAATATTCAAATGCAATATTTTGGCAAAAAATGAAAGAATTACCTATTTTCAAAACATTCTCTTTTGATGAAAAATGCTTCTGTAATAATAATATTTTGCTTATATAAAGCAAAGATTTTTCCTGAGGGTCTGAACTAAAATTTTTAAGAAGTTCACATTATTTTCAGAGATATTATCAATTAAAAGAATTATTGGTGTTTTTTTCTTGAAACTTCACCACTTTGTTGTATTAAAATAAAAATAAATCTACTTCTAAGTTATTTCATATAAATCCCAGAATGAAAAAGGTTGTTTTATAGGGCACTTACTTGAACTAATCAGAAGTACTTAATGTGCTGTGTATTGAAGTATATTTTAATCAAGTTTGTGTGTGTGTGTGTTAAAACATTTTTTATGAGTTTATCAAATTTTAAATCTTAAATATATATAAAATATATATTTTAAATCTTAAATATATATATAAAATATATATTTTAAATCTTAAATATATATATATATATATATATATATACAGAATTTCTTTCCTTGAAGAAACACTCAATGACACAATCCTATTTATGATTACGAGTATTATGAGACGAAGAATAAATGTCGATGAAACTTATTAATCTTGTAGAGCGCAAAATTAAATTTTACTAAATGAATCATTTATTTCCTTTATGCCTGGAAATTTCCAGCATTTCTGTTTTTCTTGAGTTGCTATTATAACTTTTCTGAAGATGATAATTTTAAATATTTTTATTATTCAATAAACTCAAAAAAATCGGACTACTGTTCCTTGTTTTATTCTTAGTGCACTATTTCTCTAGTGAAGTCAGTCCTATGTTTCTAGTGGCTATTCTCTGAAATGAAATTTTATCATATTCAAGTAGTCTGTATTACTTAACTCAAGTCCTGTTAGCAGGTAAGTTCATTTTCTACAACAATACGTATATAGAAAATGTGAATAGACATGGGATAGCAATATGCAGGATTGCAACAGCATTAAGGCCGCAGCTGCTTCTCAAATTATAGGGCGCGTCCTCTCTGGGGCGCGATAACTTACGAGGGAGGCGCGAGCATAAAGAAAAATAAAAGATTTTAAAAATTAATTTACTGAATGCAAGTAAAACAAAATATATATATGTATACTTCTCTTGGCATTTTTAAAATACACATTTAAACTGATGTAATTTACATATATCATCTGGCGATACGTCATCAAAAAATAAAAAGTTTCTTCTCTTCAATACATCATTAGCTATCTTTCTATCATCTATATTCATTAGCTATCTTTCTATCATCTATATTCATTAGCTATCTTTCTCTATCATCTATATTCATTAGCTTCATTTTATATCCTATAACCAAAAACAACAACATTTTGTTTGATTTTGTTGTAATATCATGAGAGAGATTTTTTATTACGTTTTCTTACTTTAAAACCTAAAACTCTGCTCTTTCACTGAAAAAAGAAAACTCAGAAATCAGAACTGCAAATATTTTAGAAAGATAAAAAATTCATCACTGTTATTATGATTGAAATACTGTACATTAGCTGTAGGCAGCATAATATATTTGCTAATCATTTACTTTGACCTTCGAACTTTACTGGTACCTGTTAATTCCGTTCCTCTTATGTGTTTGTTTCTCTATTTTAGGAAGTTGTAATAATGTTGAGCTTTTTCCAAGCAAGAGAGTTTTATGAGATTTAAATAATCACAGAAGTACTTTGAAGGATTAGTTAGCCAAGATTTATTTTATGAGTATTCTCAAACATATATATCTTAATAATTTGTAATTTGTTTATAATTAAAACGTACAGCTTTAGTGACAAAGTGTGTATTACTATTGCATTCAATACATTATTATTGTATAAGGGGGGCGTGAGAAAAATTATTATATGATTTAAAAAGTGGGTTGTCAGTATTGAAGTTTGAGAAGCACTCCGAAGTAATGCATGTATAAATAGACAGTCTATTCACAGGGCTCTCATTTATACACAGCTAATCTCACATGAAAAGTTTTCAAGAAGCTACAAACATTCCATTTTGGAAAAACTGCTTAAGAATTCTCAACATCCTTTTATTCAAAGTAAAGAGTGCGTGGAGTTTGAACACTTCCGTTACCTTTTAATTTTAGACATGGCAATGTATCAATTGAGTTTGCTTTAACGACTAAGACCACGAACATCTGCATGGAGAAGTCAGGTCTTCCAACAAACAAAATTGGTAAAAATTTGCAGAAAAATGAAAGCGGCAGGCATGATTATGAGGATAATGTGCAGCGTTTGTTCTTTCATTGGATATGGGAGCAGAAGACCTACCGGAGTGCTTATATCCAACAACATGTCATCGATTACAATGCTTCCTACTAGGCCATGAAAATATTAACAAGATTTTAGATTAAGATAAAGAGTACCAAAAGATAAATCATGAATCAGTTGGTAATAATTGATGGTACATTTGGATTATAGAGCGCACTCTACAAGACCATGAACACAAGTTATCAACAAGACATTATGATTAAGCTATTGTTTCAAGCTATTTTAGACACTGGCGTATTTTGTATCAACCTAAAACTACTTTCATTAAAAAGTTTATCTTATTATTACTTCTAAAAGTATTTAAGTGTTAATTCCAAAGATTCATTGAGATGCTTTTGCATTATTTCTGGCTAACAATTTTGAAAATGGTGCCGATGTGTATCTAAACAGCGTTTCATAAAGCGACCAGCCACATCATTGCTGACCTAACTTAATTATACATTTTAAGAAAGAGGGTCGAACTCTTTTATCAACTATTTTATATTAAATATAAATAGGTGTTGAACGTATTCATATTTAAAAACTTTTATGACATTTCACATTTCAGTTTTAAGTGAGTGATGAATCTCAGTCTTTCGAGTGAGGGCAATATTAGAAATTTCACTTTTATACTTCTTTTTGAGATAAATTGTTAATAAGAGTCTTAATATTCTTGAATCCCTTTGTCCTTGATTTACAGCACTGCTAATTACACAAAAAAAGGAAAATGTTCAGTAATAGTCAATATAACGTGCGGAACTTCCAATCGAATTAATGCACTAGTTTTCAAAATGAGAATTTACACGAGAGAAAGTTCTTTGAGATAAATTCTAGTGCGAGTCTTATCATTCTTGAACCTTTGATCTACAGTGCTGCTAATTACACAAAAAGGCAAATGTTCTGTATACAATCAATTTATCAAGGACTTCCATAATCGTAAAATAACGCACTAGTTTTCAAATGAGAGAGGTTGTACACGAGAGAAAGTCTTTTATCTGTTTTTGAATTTTTATTAGATTGAGACAAACAAGAAAAGGACTAAGGTAAATAAAAATGGTTATTCCTTAATCTTAGTTTCTATTTTCCTCTTCTTTATACGTATGATAATATTTTTAATAAATAAATACCCTACGAGAAAACTGAACGATTGGGAATAATGCTAAAAAGTGTGAAGGGCCATAGCTATGAAGAAACTGTAAATATTTACGAGCCAATTTATACGTGACGTCAGTCGAATATCGAATGGGTTGCGGAGGAAAAAAGAACGTAGCGTTCGCTCTACACTTTTTCTTTTATTTCTTAAACATAAATATTATATGCTCTTTAAAATTGTATCAGCTGTCTGTGAAATGTTATGCCAGGGAAAGTAGTAGTATTATAGCCATCATATATATTACAATTCTGTTCTTTTTATTTCAGAAAAACACATAAGGTTTCAACTGGGTCGCACTCAAAATATGGGAAACATAGATACCAGCATGAATTTCTTAAGCAATTCTCAAAACAAATAGTGCACTTAAAATTTTTAATATAATCTTATATGGACTGTAAGTATCAATTACGATCTCATAGATAGAAAAATGAGAGAAGATAAATAACAACACAAATATATATATATATATATATTTGATTACATTTGTAAAAGAGAAATTATTCCATCAAGCGCAGTATTGTGCAGAAAGAAATGTTTCTGTTATACTTAAAAAATTTTTTGAAATAAGTGGAAAACACATTACATTAGGAAGTTTATACTATTAAGATGATAAAAATAACACCTCAGAAATTAAATAGTATTGTTTGTCAAAAGTGCTTACACTTTTTTTATAGAGGACTTTATCCAAAGATCCAAGATTAAAATAGTTCCACTTTAATATTACACGAGTAGTATAATTTGGTAACTGTGGTATAATTATTAGCAAAAGCGCTTAGCTTAAAATCATTAGCCTTCTTAATTGAAATAATACGGATTTAACGTTTTATCAATGATAATTAAATTGAATTAATATTATATACAGTAGAATCGCTTTAACATGAAACTGAGGGACCCTCTCCGAAATATATTTTCGTGTTAAAAGATATTGCAAAGAAAAATAAATCATATATCGTGAAAACCACTTAACACGAAAGTGAGGGAGTTGAAATATGTTTTCGTGTTAAAAGATATTGCAAAGAAAAGAAATCATATATTGTGAAAAATCATTTAACACGAAACTGAGGAAACTGAATTATTTTTTCGTGTGAAAACAATTTCCGCGTAAAAGATATTGCAAAAAATTAAAGAAAAGAAAGAAAACATACAAATAAAAAGTACAAAATACATTGTATAATTAAGAAATTAAGTTTATTAGAAAATTTATTTTCATAGATATATATGTTCAAACATATCCGCAATATGCTCCTTTTTTAAAAAATTTTGCTGTTAATGCACAGTAAGAAATACTAAAATCCTTACAGATTTCTTTTTTAAGGCTGTTTTCGGCAACTAACCTGCCTGAACTCAAACGTGCGGAGCACATTTTCAGACAGAAAATGCTGCCTCAATTTTCATGAAAATTTGCAACATTATAACTTCTTATATATTCACATCAATATAGCGTTTCTAAAATTTCAAAATATTTCCTTTGAATATTATTTTTTTTCATTTTAGCACGTGAAAGACAGCTCATTTAACATTATGGTATAGGAGAAAATGCGAAACACATTTTATACGTCAGAAAAACATGGCTCAGTTCGGTCAAAAAGTGAAGAATGATAAAATATGTAGTTCTCTAAGAGATAGTGAAGCCAGAATATAATATTAAGGGGACATGGTACGATTTACGCAAAAATTTTTAATTTAAGGATTTTCAAAAATTTTTTGGATGCCTCCTATGTGTGTATACTATGTGAAAAAGATTCTGTGCTTAAAATTTCATAAAATGCTAGCCATTTAATTTTTTAAGGAAAAAACTTGAAATTTGTGAAGTGATTTTAAAATGCTACTCCTCCTACAAAACTTTACGAACACGCATGAAACTTGATTTACAAATACGTCAAACTATGTATAATAAAAGTTGGTATGGGTTTTGCGATAACATGATTGGTATTCGTACAATATTTCTTTTTATGAATGCTTACTGAAATTTCCTTAAAAAAAATAAATTTGAGTTAAATTAATTTTAAAAAAATAAGTATTGCTTTGATTCTAAAATGCATACCATCTTTTGTAACATGTACTATTAGCAATAGGTAAAAAAAAATTCAAAGCATTAGGCACCATAGACAAAAAGCCTTAGCATTTTAAATGAAGACAAACTAGTTATTTTATCTTTCCGAGATAAATAAGTTTAAAGTATTGATTTGCCATAGGAATGTGAATAAAAAACGAATGTAAAACCTATCATAATTCTGCGTTTCTTAATTTTAGAGCTTCAAACTTTGTGAGGTTATAGAAAATTATATAAAGAATAATTTAGGCTAAAAAAATTATATTTGATTTTTACCAATTTTGTCAATTGAATCGTACTGTGTCCTCTTAATTTTTTATTTCTTTTATATCTGAAAAAATGTACCTAATTCGGGTCATATTCCTTAACATTAACAGAAGAGACAGCCTTAAAGAACAACCTTACTGAGCTATTTCTTGTTTTTAAGCGAAATAGCCATTTGCTTCCCCGTCCCCCTCCCTCAAATCGTTGCCATTGTGCTCGTAAGAAAATTCTTTGAATTAGAAAATAAAACACGAACCAAACTCACTGCTTTTTACTCACACTGCGATGTTCTCGCCACTGAATGCTAAAACCATGATAAGAGATTAGATGTTTTTCTGTGACGTTTGTAGGGGCGCAGACTGAAAGTACAGATAAAACAAAATTGGCTCCTATCACAGGCTATTCTGAGGGTATTTCAAAAAGTAAATTAGCCTCCTTTCTACTTAGAAATGCTTGAAATCCGGCCTCCTCTTTCATTTACGCCCCTTCTTAAATCTCGCCTACACGGCTGGTATTTTCCGTATTTTGTTCATCCCCGGAAGGAAATTCCTTTTGTTTCCAAACGATTTTCGTTTCGTGTTAAGAGGGATCGGGAAATCATGAAAATACAAAGTATCACTTTTCGTTATATTAATTCGTGTTAACGGATATTTCATCTTAAACGTTTTTACTGTGTGCGTAATTATCGCATGTTGTTGTATGTTAACATATGCCAAAGAATTATAAATATTGTTATATTAATTTTTAATTTAATGTTAAACTATCTCAAAGAAGTGTGTATTAAAGTTACTGAGTTCATTGATTTATGTAACTAATCCCTAAAGTCAGCAATAAAGTAAGATTTTATTGATGATTATTGATGTTGTAACTTGAATCTGAATGGGTTGGGGGAAAATATATAATGTGCCATCGGAAATTTAAAAAATATGTATACAAACGATTTTTTCAGTCAAATAATTTGTTTTGTGTTAAAATTTTAATTTACATTTTCTAAAAATAACTTATAAAAATATTTTTATTTCCCAAAAAATTTACGGATTTTTTCTTTTTTTCAATATAAGTTTTGCTACTGGTGCCTTATTAACAAACAGATAGAGATAGGTCTTCTATTATTATTTTGTTTGGTACTTTTCCGTATCACCAGCGAAACTCCCCAAGTTGATGTTATTGGAATCAATGCACAATATATACATAAGATTATTAATATAAATATAAGTTCTCATTCGATTTTCCTCCATTTTTGATGTATGAAGAAAACTTTACTTTATAAAAAAAGAACACGGCTTGTTTTAAAAAGGTGGTGCTAAAAGAATACCAACAGCAATATTTTATTTAGTGTCGATGTATCATTTTTTGATGGCTTTATCGCCCCTTGCCGGCAAATTTTATTCAATTCCTTATTTTATTCACCTTTATTATTATTCACACTTCCCCGTTCATGCGTGTGTGTGTGTGTGTGTGTGTGTGTGTGTGTGTGTGTGTGTGTGTGTGTGTGTGTGTGTGTGTGTGTGTGTGTGTGTGTGTGCAGACGCAGAAGCACTTCGTATTTTAAACATTTAATAAGTTAAAAAGAAGACGGTACAGCACAAATTCAAAATAGAATGAATAGAAAGGAGGTGGCTACCCTTCACATCATCAGTTGGCGAACTATACGCGAAACACGTCCATTATCTATCCACGTGTCATTTTTATACTCAGTTTACCATGTCTGCAGCCTCAAAAGCAGGATCAAATTTGAAGAGGAATCTTTAAAGGAACGAAAGAAAACGAAACAGAAAAAAAATGTATTACCACACTAAAATGAGTGACGAAAAACAGGTTGTCGGTTAATTGCAGTGAATTATGCAATTAAGTGATGCCACCCACAGTTTTATATGGTCGTCTCCTCTTGTCGCTTTTTATATTGCCGTATGTTTTGTTTGGCTTTTTCAAGCATTCTATCGATATTTTCCTTCACCCTGCTGAAATCTCGCGTTTCTTCGTGATAGTTATTAATAGCTTCGAGTTCAACTTCCTGTTCTTCTGGATCCAATGGAGCTTTGTAAACGTCATTTACATTAGGTGGGTTGTACATTTCTAGAATTTTGGGATTTTCACTAACTTCTTCAATCGTTTGAAGTTTTTTCTCCAGTTTTAACATCAACTTTAAGATGCTGCTTCAACGTCTTTAATAATTAGTTTTTCAAAAGTACCATAAGTGGTATGGATTTTCAGTCTGGGACCTCTTTTCAGAAATCTTCATATCTCAAGCTCTTTTCATTTTGTTATCTTTTAGGTTTCATTCTCTAGGTTTGTTTTTGTTGCTCCTCTTCTTTTCAGAGAATGATTTAACCTTCTCAAATATTCAATTTTCCTCTAGGCTTGGCTTCCTTTCTTTTAATTTATAAGGCTTTTGAATCTTTTGTTTCTTTTTCACAATTCTCATTATTTACAATATGAGAAACATTAACTACAGAGGGGGTTTCGTCACAAACACTAAAAATATTTACAAGTGGGTCATCCTCAATTTCCCTGCATAGGCGTTTGCCATTTTCATCAAATGTAAACTGAGTTTGTCGTAAAAGTCAAGACCAATAATTACATCAGGAAGAAATGCATCTTGATTAAGGACGTGGACTTTTGCAGGAAGAGTATAATTTTTAAAGGTAATGTTATCCTGAAAGAAATCAATGTTTTGTGAACTTTATCTTTACCAATACCGGAAACATTTCTCTTTGGTAAGGGAAAAAAGAAGAACCAATTGTTAGATAAGTTTTCTTATTTATAATAGTGGCACATCGTTTTGCCCTCAGTTTTGCCATGTCTGCTGGAATCACAGTTACAGTGAACGTTGGTGGTCCCAGTTAACAGTCACTGACACGCCAACGTAGTGTGGGTGGATGTTACATATATATATATATTCTAGCTGGTATACCCGTTCTTCACACGTAAGTGAATTGAAAATCTCAACAACACAGATTGAAGGATAAAGAAGTTTTAATGAGTTAATTTAACACGAATTGCAAATTAAACAAAAAAAGCCTTTGCATATCTCAACTGAACAAAGAAAGAAAAGGGATAAAAACACCTTTGTTAAATTTTAAGTATGTAGATCTAAAAGCAGATAAAAAGGATTTTTTATTTATAACTCCCGTACACCCCTTTGAGGGTTGATTTTGAAAATAGCCTCCTCTTGCTTTGATCTCTGCTCAGCAAAAGTACACATTGTTAAAAGCTTTGTGTAATGAACGCTTAAAATAATAGTGTAAATAATTTATATATCTGAAAGTGTAATACATTAATATTACTTATGTTGTATATATTTTATGTTAAAATTGTAATCTTCAGCAACGCCGTTTCTAAATTATAATATCGATTCAATGAAAAACATAGCAAAATGTTAACGATAGAGTCAAGTTGGAAATGTCTAGCTACCTTCATAGCCTTCCGAGCTTTATTAGAGCTTTGTAAGACCCGCCGTGTAGAGAGCGAGGGACGTTAATACTCTTTATATACCGCATAATGATTTACTGCGAAGTTTTTCATACAATAATTTTTTTTTGAATCACTACATTGAAAATTAAGAAATATACATACAAAATACTCCACTTTGGGAAATTTAATCCGCAGTTAGAGCTAATAAATTAATTAAAGATATTCTACTGTAAAATTAATTATATATTAATTTTTCACTTAAAAATAAATAGTCAAATCATTTTCTAAAAGTCTTCATTAACATATAAAACATAAGACAATTTAAATTTTGACATTAACTATTTATTCGGGACAAAAATAATACTTTTGCAATGCGCTGAAAACGCCGTCAGCTGAAAACGCACATTATCTGCTACAAAACTATTCGCCTTCCCCGCTAAAAATACTCATCATAGAACTCGTGCTGCCATATATCTTGGAAGAGTGGATTTCAAAGAATATTCCTGGCACAGGTAGGATATCTTCTAAGTTGGTGTGGTGGTAGTTAGGAAAAAGGTGGTTCCAGCTCAGGTGTCATCCACGTCACTTGACCATGGTTCAAAATTACGTGGTCCGTTACCAAAAGCCTCGTGTAGCTGAACAGTGCGACGCGTTAATATTCACTCACCTTAAAAAAAATACAGTAGAATAGTTATAATTGGTTTTATACTTAAAATGCAATATTCGCCTATTCAATTAAAAATTATAGCATTATAATTAACTATTAGCCACAGACAAATTTTGAAAATTTGTCCAAATGATGTAGTGCGAAAGAGAAAGTTTATTTATCAGGCACCAGAACCGAGAAAAAGCATTATTTGAAAAGATCACTTCTACTACCAAATGTGTGCATAATAAAATCATAAAAAAAAACATTCACAAATAAAGAGAGATTTATAACAACCCCCTCTCCCTTCAAAAACCTAGTTTTATTCTTGGAAATAATAAAAAATTAGGATTATTCTGATCACATCAGGAATTGACTAGGAAGCGAGCGCCTTGCGTAGCCAAAAACAAAAAGTGTTTCTTCACAAATAAACTATAGATCTGTCTTGCTTTTTGCAGCGCACGCAAGAAATGCTTGCAGATGGCAGAATTTTTTCCTACTTACTTGACAAATATCGTTATATTTTGGACACTTCACACAATATCCTTAGAAATTATAGTAGCCTATGTTATAAATTATAGCCTATGTGTTATTCTGATGTATGTTTGGTATTACTGTAAAGTTTCATTAAAGTCCATCTCAGTTGTTTTTGCGCAAAAGACGGACAAACATCCTCACAAACTTCGCATTTATAATATATATCTAGATATATATATATATATCTTGTTCAAATTTTCAATCATTAATAAAGTAATTTTGAGTTCATCCAATCAAGTATAAATACCTTTTTAAACTTGTAGGATATGGCAGCACTTGATGTTAATACAGTTTTTGAAATATTAATTCATTAATTTATTTAATTAATGAACAAATGGTGTGGACATTGTAACAAAAACGATAGTCCAAATTACCATATATAACAAGAACATTCGCTCGTAGCCTTTGTAGCGCAAATGATAGTGCGTTGGACTTAATCCATAGGTCGTGGGTTCAAATCCCACCTGGTATGGCGTACTTCTGGAATTGTGATGCATTTTTACTAAAGTATTTTTTATTGAATAATTAAATTTAACTAATAAATAAATAGTAACAAACAAAAAATAATAGTCCAACACACCCTATATATAGAAAGGAAAAGGTAAAATTGCAAGGAAAATATCTTTCTATTTTGCCACCAATATTGTGAATGTGTCATATGTATATAGTACATTTTTATATAATTGGATTCAATTCTCATGATGGTCACATGATAACGGCAATCACGTGTTTCCTATTGATAAAAAATTGACATATTAAGTGTTCGATCCTTGTAAAAAGTTTAAAAACATTTAAAATTTGATGATAGCGTAAAGAGCTCCTGTATAAAAATTCTTCAAATAGTTTTCAAAATTAAAGAAAATACTTACATTATACGAATACTTTTAAATTAAGTACATTTTGCTTAACTATGTGCATTATTATATCATTGACAAACATAGCCTCTTAAAGAAAGTTCCGGGTAAAAAAGCAAGTTGGCAACAAAGAAGCACATAAGCTAATGGGCTCAATTCATGTGATGTCATAGTCACATGATAGTGAAAGCCACGTGATTCTAGACAATCAATTCAAAACTCATGCGACGTCATAGACAAACGATAAAAAACTATCTAGTCTTTCCAGTTAATCAGTTCATGCGCTCCGGTAAGCTGCTAGGTTTTGCTCTTCGCAGAAACTTTCTCTTAAAAGTACATTGTATACAAAATGTCTTTTTTGTTCAAAAGTATAAACATAAAATATGTTTTTATTTTTAAATTTAAAAAATCTTTTTGAAGAATTTTTTTTCCTAACATTTAAACATCTTTACCCAAATATGAAATTACCCTGATTTTTACAAATAGAACAACAAGTACAATTAGTTTAATGTTTGTTTTGAATTCAATAGAAAATACGTGTTGTTCTTATCATGTGACTTCATAAATTGAGCCCATTGGCTGGAAACGCGAGATTATATTTATGATATAATTAGACGTCGCATTAATTTATGAACTGATTGGCAGAAAACACATGGCTCAGTTATCATGTGACTATGACGTCACATAAATTTAGTCCATTGTAATTGGGTTTAATAATAAGTAACAAATATAAAATCTATGTAAAACTAAAACAAAACATATTTATATTAATTGTACCTTGTTTAATAAACATAAGAGGTAACTAAAATAAAACCTTTTATGACCTAAGAAGGAATTGACTTGATTTTTTATATTACTTGTTCTTTCTTGTAAATC
Source organism: Trichonephila inaurata madagascariensis (assembly GCA_019973955.1). Lineage (NCBI taxonomy): Eukaryota > Metazoa > Arthropoda > Arachnida > Araneae > Nephilidae > Trichonephila > Trichonephila inaurata. The sequence goes on along the minus strand of BMAV01025643.1, from coordinate 5,563 downwards.
ACCTTAAGTATTGTCACTTCCTTAGAAATTATTTTTAGTCAAACAAATTATGGCACTTACGTATTATCGTAACCTATTGGCGACATTTTACGAAACGAAGCACATAGTTGCCAATTTTCAGCGCGTACGACACATTTAAATCTGGGTTGTCAGTTTGGCGAATTATTAATAGAGTTGGTGATTGTTGCGATAATACGTAAGTACCCAAGTTATACGTAAAATGTTAAGAAATACCTTATTTCGTTTTTAATCAACTTATTTTTATTAAATTTCTTTACCTGTTATGAAAAAAGTATATTTCTGCTCCAATTATGAAAATCCATTTCAAAATGATGATAAAATATCCAATTTTCTCCGTTGTGCTGAAGCAGTTAACTGTTAAACTATAAACGTAATCCTGAAATAAAAATCATTTTCATGGCAGTATTTTATCCAAATTAAATCTTGGTATCAGTTTCACCTAAACATCAGAAATGTGTATTTCTAGATATATTTCCGTTAATAAAAATATTCTTTTATTAAAGTTAAAAGAAGTATTCGAATTATAATTTCAGAAATTATTTTTATATGAATAATTTAAAATTCAATACGGATATACTAGTTCAAAAAACTGATTTCACTTCATAGAGCTGACAAAGTATGTATTTCCATAAATCTAATTTTTTTATGTCGTCATAGATTTTCTTAAAACATAATTTAAATAGAGGCTTCTTATTTGCATGAATGCGCAATAAAGATGGTAATGAATATTTGATGCACAAGCTTTTAAATGTGACTATATAATCCTTATTTAGGTATTTAATGCGATGAAGATGTATTTTTTTTTCTTAAAGAAAATATCAAATGAAGTCTAGAAAGATATTTTTTACTTTAAAAAAAATCTAAAAAGTAAATAAGAAGAATCTCTTGTGTACTTTTTTCAAATTCAGAATACTTTATATTATCTTAATAGTTTGAGGAACTGTATTAATATTCACAATGGAATAAACAGAACCTTTTCCTGTGTTATCAAAACGTTATACCGACTGAAATGTTTAAAAACATACACTGACTATGTAGGTTGTGTAATCGAAAGTAAATCGAAAATAAACTTACTGAAAAATATGTTAGTTTCTGTGCTTGACTTTGACAAATATGCAGAGTTATGGTGGTTTACTTTTAAGTGTTTTACATTTTTTTGTCTCCCATCCGGTATAGTGGTTAGCGACGCTGACTGCTTTGCCTTAGGACTTGGGTTCGAATAACGGGGAAGGCATGGATGTGTTTGTAAATGTATAGAACCTTTCCGGCATGAAGCAATCTAAATAGCCGTCGAGCCCCAAGTGCTCCCTTTGAGGTTGGTGGAAGGGGAAGGGAGTGTGGGAGTCCCCAGCATCCCCAGGGTGTTCTTCTAAATTGGGTGGTACCGAGCCAAATTTTGCTGTCTTCTGTATGGTGCTCAAAGCTACGGATAACCAAAGGCGTGCATCTAGCCCCTTGCCATGATGAATTTCGTGGGCCTGGATCTGTCGAGATCAGGTGGCATAAAAACAAACAGCATATTACATACATATATTTGAAATAAATTGAAATCTACAAAATCATGAACTCTGTTTACAATTAAGTCGTACATTGGTCCACAAAAGTGTTCGTACACTTTAAATTTACAATAGAATTTAATGCTTTCGACCAATAAAAATTAATATTATGGATTTGTAATTTTTTTATGATATTTGCAATTTTTTTATTTTTAATGGAATGACATAATTAATTTTAAGAAACATATAACTATTATTTTTAAAATTTAATAATCAAAAACTACTAAAAAATTACGCCATAGAATTCTCCGTACACTTAACAAAAATCCCAACATAGCTTTAAATAATGTATTTCTTTCTTAATTTAGTACATAGTAGGATATCTTTTAATGTCCAATAAATAACTTTTTAATGCCTTGGTATAATTTTAATCAGTTTTTTGTTATTTTCTGCGTCGATTTTCCTCCAATCTTCTGTGATTATTGTTTTTGCTTCACCTTATGTGTTTATATATGTCATATGTATTCTTTTTTCTAAAATCACCTCACCAAATATGTTCTACTGGGTTCAATAAACGGATTGAGGAGGTGGAATTTGGGGACATTTATAGAGACTCCATTGGCATACATTGACATTCTCTTTATCTTAACATTGAGATATCTCTATGAAATCACTTGAATTGTTTAAAACAATATTTATACAAGGAAACTTTGGTACTTTTCCATTTCGCCAGTAAACAATTAAATTGTCAAAATACACAAATCGACGCAAGAATAATTCCGCTGGTAACCTTTTTCCATCACATTTTCAAAACAAGGCTCTGTCTTTTTTTATCAGAAATTTTTTCATAATACAACAAAAAAAGATGAAAACCTAATGAAAACTAACATATTTTATGTACATATTGTGCGTTGACAATAGTAAAGCCTGCTTGGCAAAATTTGCGCCGGGTAGATGGAAAAGTATATGAATTTTAATTTTCTTTTAGAAACACATCGGCTCGACATTTACCTGATTCTAATAAGGTGTTTTAGAACAATCCCAAAGTTCGAAAAACTGTTTGTGGTAACTGGAACGTCTGCGACAAGGATAAATGAATTTTTTACCCCAAATTTAAATGGTTCTTACGTACTTAAATTAAACGCAACTGAAGTAAAATTTTTACATTGGATTATTAGTATATTCTTGTACCTGTTACTGTAAAAATTCAATATTTTAAATTACAAATAAAATTTTGTGAGCAATAAATAATCAATACCTATTTTTTTTATTTTCGAGGCATGTTTTTACCTTTAGGTACCTTTTGCATGAAATTCCCTGCATATATGGCTATAAAATTTACAGAAAGCTTTTGCAAACATAACTAATAAAATGAATGAAAATGAAATTTTAAAAAATAAATTCATAAATAATTTAGTGATTTAAATTTCCTTTAAATTTTATGCAGAAATTATGCAATATCTAAAATTTGTAAATGTTTATTTGAAAAAAAATTCATCTCTTTTTCAAAACTTCGTGGATATTATAATATTAAAAATATCAGCACTTATAGGTAAAGTAGATTTTGAGAAAAATGTAAGGGAAATCACGAAAAATTAAGTTTGAGAAAATTACAAATAAAAAATATTTTTATCTATGATTTGTAAATAATATTTTTATTTAAATATAGCAAAAGCCATGTACTTATACTAATTGGATTAGTTTGCATCATTTCTCAGCTTTTAAATTGTAAGCTTTATAATTTTAGATTATTTAGAAAAAAAAGTCTTTTTAATTACTCTTTCCCTACTTCATCAACACGTATTATTAACGATTAGTTAACCTTCTATTAAAAATACAAAAATTGTATGTATAAGTCTTGGTATTTTTAATTTACTTTGAACATCATCATTGCATGATACTACAGAATTCCTTACACATATTTTTATTGTTATAAAAATACACAAAGAAATGTCTTTGATGAATTTAAAAAATTAATTTGATGTGTTACTTAATGGAGCTCTGATTTTAAAAATTATAACAAAATAATGTCTGTATTTGTACCTCCATACATGCTATCAATTTATTTTAAAGTAAAACCAATACTTATGGCCATTCATGAGCAATCAAATGTTAACAATAAGGAGTTAGGAAAAACAAATTGTCTATCTTACAAGCTGTACATTTAATTTAGAAATTCCTCAAGGTCTATTTTGTAATATATTCCCTTTATTTATAGTTTAAGAACTACACACTGAGCATTTATAAATACAAAAGCTAGAGATAATTAACATTTCATTAAGCAAAATTTTTATTTTGAAATTTTGTAACTAATCATTTGAATTTCAGTATTTCTTGCACAAAAATGTAAAATTTTCTTTTAAACTGGAACACATAATACAGAAAAATTACATTTTTTGTATAGAAAATTAGATTTTACATTGCATATTATATACAAAATGGAGGTTGAAGAATGTTTACCTGAATCACAGTTACATTACATTCGTCTTCTTCAAAATAATTGCCGTAGACACTAGCTGTAACTTAAGATTAGTTGAATAAGACGGTTTATATCTTTTAGATTTGCGCATTGTTTAAAATTTTAATTTGTATTACATTGTATTTTGTAAGCCTATTGATTGTGTTCCGAACTTCAAATGGCTTAAAGTAACCGACTACGTTCAGAACTGTGATTTAAAAAAAGCATATAAATAAATACTTTTCATGATATTTAGGGATATTTGGATTATAATATACGTATAAAATTGTCTTAAGAATATTATTTGAATAAAAAAAATATTCAAATGCAATATTTTGGCAAAAAATGAACTTAGAATTAACTATTTTCAAAACATTCTCTTTTGATGAAAATGCTTCTGTAATAATATGTTGCTTATATAAAGCAAAGATTTTTTCTGAGGATCTGAACTAGAATTTTTGAAAAGTTCACATTATTTTCAGAGATATTATCAGTTGAAAGAATTATTGGTGTTTTTTTTTCTTGAAACTTCACCACTTTGTTGTATTAAAATAAAAATAAATCTACTTCTAAGTTATATATTTCAAAAAACCTAGTTCAGATCCTGTACAGAGATCTCAGCTATATATAAGCAAAATATTATTATTATAGAAGCATTTTCCATAAAAGGAAAATGTGTTTAAAATACGTAATTCTATGTTCAATTTTGCCAAAATATTGTATTTAAATAATTTCTTTTACTGTAATAATATTCTTGAAACCATTTTATACATGTATTCAAATCTAAATGACAAAATATTATAAAATTATCTATTTTTACGCATTTGCAAAACAAAAGTTCCGAACGTAGTCAAATACCTTAATTGTATACTTCTGGCGTTAGCGCGCGGAGCGAATATAAATAAAAACATCTCTATTTCCGAACAATAAGAGAACTAATGACGTTAACAAGGGTGCAGACGTGCACTTGATACTAACGTTAATGGTCGCGCGGAAAGACTAAATCTCACCCCAAGCCTTTTTTTTTCTTTTTTTTTTAAATTTTTTATTGTACACGATAAAAATCCTACTTCCAGCGAATAATTTAATTAAGAGAAAGTATACTTACCTACTTTTAAGGAACTTCAATTTTTCGCGTTGATAGAAAAAAATTGAAGATATTCTTCATTTAGAAAATATATTTTTTATTGAAAAGGGATCCATGAGGACCGATTTTATGGAAACTGAATCGCAAGGAAAGGTTGGGAGAGTTACGGGGAATATAGATAACCTAATTATATGGTTTTAAGAAACTAAAAAACACGCTTTTATAGTTAATCGAACTAAGTTGTAACTTAATCCTTTAGTCACCAAATCTGGAAATGGGATCTGGAATTAGTCGCCATCGTTTATCCTCATGATCCTGATCTGGACATTGGGACAAAATTATTAAATTATATTATTGTCATCGGTCCTTGACAAGTTAGCAAAATTTCAAAAATTGATATGACTTTTAAAGTGAGTTAAAATGAAGTTTAAGATTCCGTTATAACACTGAAGCTTATAAAATAGGGTTAAAAAAACTTGAAAACTATTTAAACAAGAAAAG
>BMAV01025642.1:0-38720 GCA_019973955.1 Trichonephila inaurata madagascariensis | reverse complement strand
TGCCCTTTTGACCCTCATTGCCCCCCATTTCGCGGGGAACGATAAAGTAGAAAAGTATGTTTTTCCCCCCCCTTTCTCTCTTCAGATGTTCGCTTTCCAACACTTGATGCACTTTGGTGCTTTAACCTGCACACTAAGGCCGACGGGTCGAGGATGTGGTACATTCAGACACACACCAACCCCTTTACGGAACAAAGAAAGGTGTAAACCCTGTCAGAGAGCGTCCGTTGAAGCACTGCTGGGGGGGTATATTAAAGTCGTCCTGTTTCGGGGGGGTGGAGATGATCAGAGGCTAGTTTTGCGTCTCTTTTTCCCCAAAAAATTTTTTAAACCTGTCCACGGACATCAGGAAATGTTAGGGGCCCGCGCAACAGCTCCGTCCTTCAGCCCCCCCTCATTGGCCCCCACTTCGCGGGGAACATACAAGTAAAAAAGTATCGTTTTTACCCCCCCTGCTCTTCGATGTTCGCTTTCCAACACTTGAGCTGCACTTTGGTGCTTTAACCCCCCTTTAAGGCTTCGGACGGGGTCGAGGATGTGGGGGGACATTGACACACACCAACCCTTTAGGAACAAAGAAAGGGTGAAAACCCCCTGTCAGAGAGCGTCCGTTGAAGCAATTGCTGAGGTGGCGTATATTAAAGTCGCTCCTGTTTCTGGCTGCGTGAGATGATCAGGAGGCTAGGTTTTGCGTCTCTATTTCCCAAAAATATAAACCTGTCCACGGACATCAGAAATGTTGGACGGGCTTCCGCGCAACAGCTCCGTCCTTCTCAGACTCTCATATTGGACCCCCCACTCGCGGGGGAAATCCATTACAAGTAGTATCGCTTACCCCCCTTCTTTTGCTCTTCAGATGTTCGCTTCCAACACTTGGAGCTCGCACTTTGGTGCTTTTAACCTGCACACCAAGGCTCGGACGGGGGTCGAGGATGCGTGGACATTCAGACACACACTCAATCCCTTTACGGAACAAAGCTAAAGGGTGTAAACCCTAACAGAGAGCGTCCGTTGAAGTTAATTGCTGAGGTATGCTATTAAAGTCGCTCCTGTTTCGGGCTGTGTGAGATGATCAGAGGCTAGTTTATGTCTCTATTTCCCAAAATAATTTTTAAACCTGTCCACGGACATCAGGAAAATGTTGGACGGGCTTCCGCGCAACAGCTCCGTCCTTCTCAGACCCCTCATTGGACCCCACTCGCGGGGAAACGATACAAGTAGAAAAAGTATCGTTTTACCCCTTCTGCTCTTCAGATGTTCGCTTTCCAACACTTGAGCTCGCACTTTGGTGCTTTTAAATCCTACCACTCAAGGCTTCGGACGGGCCGAGGATGTGCGTGGACATTCAGACACACACTCAACTTTACGGAACAAAGAAAGGGTGTAACCCTGTCAGAGAGCAAACTAAGTTAGTTACACTATTGAGGTACATATTAAAGTCGCTCCTGTTTCGGGCTGTGTGAGAGATCAGAGGCTAGTTTGCGTCTCTATTTCCCAAAAGGTCATTCTTTTAAACCTGTCCACGGACATCAGGAAATGTTGGACGGCTTCCAACAGCTCCGTCCTTCGTGACCCCTGACCCTTTACTTGCGGGGAACGATACAAGAGAAAAGCATCGTTTTACCCCCTCTCTGCTCTTCAGATGCTCAAGCTTCAACAACACTTGAGCTCGCACTTTGGTGCTTTAAATCGCACACCAAGGCTTCGGACGGGGTCGAGGATGTGCGTGGGACATTCAGACAATACACTCAATCCCTTTACGGAACAAAGAAAGGTGTAAACCCTGTCAGAGAAGTGTCCGCTGAAGCACTGCTGAGGTGGCGTATACAAAGTCGCTCCTGTTTCGGGCTGTGTGAGATGATCAGAGGCTAGTTTTATGCCCTATTTCCCAAAAATAATTTTTAAACCTGTCCACGGACATCAGGAAATGTTGACGGCTTCCGCGCAACAGCTCCGTCCTTCAGACCCCTCATTGGACCCCCATTTCTCAAGTGGGGAACGATACAAGTAGAAAAAGTATCGTTTTTTACCCCCCTTCTCTGCTCTCCTTCTTCTTCAGATGTTCGCTTTCAACACTTGAGCTCGTACTCCTTGGTGCTTTAACCCACACACTAGCTTGACGGGTCGAGGATGTGCGTGACATCTGACAATACCTCAATCCCTTTACGGAACAAAGAAAGCGGGTGTAAACCCTGCCAGAGAGCGTCCGTTGAAGTTAATTGCTGAGGTGGCGTATATTAAAGTCGCTCCTGTTTCCTGGGCTGTGTGAGATGATCAGAGGCTAGTTTTGGCGCTCCTCTACTTCCCAAAATACTTTTTAAAACCCGTCCACGGACAGGGGAAATGTTGACGGGCTTCCGCGCAACAGCTCCGTCCTTCAGACCCCTCATTGACCCCCTAATTTCGCGGGGAACGATACAAGTAGAAAAGTATCGTTTTTTACCCCCTTCTGCTCTTCAGATGTTCGCTTTCCAACACTTGAGCTCGCACTTTGGTGCTTTAACCTGCACACTAAGGCTTCGGACGGGGTCGAGGATGTGCGTGGGACATTCAGACACACACTCAATCCCTTTACGGAACAAAGAAAGGGTGTAAACCCTGTCAGAGAGCGTCCGTTGAAGTTAATTGCTGAGGTGGCGTATATTAAAGTCGCTCCTGTTTCGGGCTGTGTGAGATGATCAGTGCTGTTTGCGTCTCTATTTCCCAAAATAATTTTTAAACCTGTCCACGGACATCAGGAAATGTTGGACGGGCTTCCGCGCAACAGCTCCGTCCTTCAGACCCCTCATTGGACCCCCTAATTTCGCGGGGGAACGATACAGAGAAAAGCACGTTTTACCCCCCCCCCCTTCTGCTCTTCAGATGTTCGCTTTCCAACACTTGAGCTCGCACTTTGGTGCTTTAACCTGCACACTAAGGCTTCGGACGGGGTCGAGGATGTGCGTGGGACATTCAGACACACACCAATCCTACGGAACAAAGAGCGGGGTGTAAACCCGTCAGAGAGCGTCCGTTGAAGTTAATTGCTGAGGTGGCGTATACAAAGTCGCTCCTGTTTCGGGCTGTGTGAGATGATCAGAGGCTGGGTTTTGCGTCTCTCTATTTCCCAAAAATAATTTTTAAACCTCGTCCACGGACATCAGGAAATGTTGACGGGCTTCCGCGCAACAAAGCCCGTCCTTCAGACCCCTCATTGACCCTCATTGCGGGGAACTGATACAAGTAGAAAGTATCGTTTTACCCCCTTCTGCTCTTCAGATGTTCGCTTTCCAACACTTGAGCTCGCACTTTGGTGCTTTAACCTGCACACTAAGGCTTCGGACGGGGTCGAGGATGCGTGACATTCAGACACACACTCAATCCCTTTACGGAACAAAGAAAGGGGTGTAAAACCCTGTCAGAGAGTCCGTTGAAGCAACGTTGAGGTGGCGTATATTAAAAGTCGCCTTGCCGCTGTGTGAGATGATCAGAGGCTGTTTTGCGTCTCTATTTCCCCAAAATAATTTTTTAAACCTGTCCACGTGACATCAGGAAATGTTGACGGGCTTCCGCGCAACAGCCCGTCCTTCAGACCCCTCATTGACCCCTACCGCGGGGAACGATACAAGTAGAAAAGTATCGTTTTTACCCCCCCTTCTGCTCTTCAGATGTTCGCTTCAACACTTGGAGCTCGCACTTTGGTGCTTTAACCTGCACACTAAGGCTTCGACGGGGTCGATGCGTGGACATTCAGGACACACACTCAATCCCTTTACGGAACAAAGAAAGGGTGTAAACCCTGTCAGAGAGCGTCCGTTGAAGTTAATTGCTGAGGTGGCGTATATTAAAGTCGCTCCTGTTTCGGGCTGTGTGAGATGATCAGAGGCTAGTTTCGCGTCTCTCTATTTCCCAAAATAATTTTTTAAACCTGTCCACGGACATCAGGAAATGTTGGACAGGCTTCCGCGCAACAGCTCCGTCCTTCAGACCCCTCATTGGACCCCCTAATTTCGCGGGGGAACGATACAAGTAGAAAAGTATCGGTTTTTACCCCCTTCTGCTCTTCTTCTTCAGATGTTCGCTTTCCAACACTTGAGCTCTCGCACTTTGGTGCTTTAACCTGCACACTGTTGCTTCGACGGGTCGAGGATGTGCGTGACATTCAAGCAGACACACACTCAATCCCTTTACGGAACAAAGAAAGGGTGTAAACCCTGTCAGAGAGCGTCCGTTGAAGCACTGCTGGAGGTGGCGTATATTAAAGTCGCTCCTGTTTCTGGCTGTGTGAGATGATCAGAGGCTGTTTTGCGTCTCTTATTTCCCAAAATACTTTAAACCTGTCCACGGACATCAGAAATGCTGGACGGGCTTCCGCGCAACAGCCCGTCCTTCAGACCCCCTCATATTGACCCCCTAATTTCGCGGGGAACGATACAAGTAGAAAAGTATCGTTTACCCTTCTGCTCTTCAGATGTTCGCTTTCCAACACTTGAGCCGCACTTTGGTGCTTTGCAACCTGCACACTAAGGCTTCGACGGGGTCGAGGATGTGCGGGACATTCAGACACACACTCAATCCCTTTACGGAACAAAGCAGTGGGTGTAAACCCCTGTCAGAGAGCGTCCGCCAGCTAATTGCTGAGGTGGCGTATTAAAGTCGCTCCTGTTTCCGGGCTGTGTGAGATGATCAGAGCGGTTTTGCCCCATTTCCCAAAATAATTTTTTAAAACCTGTCCACGACATCAGGAAATGTTGGACGGGCTTCCGCGCAACAGCTCCGTCCTTCAGACCCCTCATTGACCCCCACTGCGGGGAACGACAAGTAGAAAAAGCATCGTTTTTACCCCCTTCTGCTCTTCAGATTCGCTTTCCAACACTTGAGCTCGCACTTTGGTGCTTTAACCCGCAATTGGTTCAAGGCTTCGGACGGGTCGAGGATGCGTGGGACATTCAGACACACACTCAACTCCCTTTACGGAACAAAGAAAGGGTGCAAACCCCGTCAGAGCGTCCGTTGAAGCACTGCTGAGGTGGCGTATATATTAAAGTCGCCCTTCTGTTTCGGGCTGTGTGAGATGATCAGAGGCTAGTTTTGCGTCTCTATTTCCCCAAAATAATTTTAAACCTGTCCACGGACATCAGGAAATGTTGACGAAGCCTGCGCAACAGCCCGTCCTTCAGACCCCCTATTGACCCCCTACTCTCATGGGGAAACGATACAAGTAGAAAAGTATCGTTTTTACCCCCCCCTTCTGCTCTTCACAGATGTTCGCTTCAACACTTGAGCTCGCACTTTGGTGTGCTTAACCTGCACAATTGCTGCTTCGGGACGGGGCCGAGGATGCGTGGGACATTCAGACACACACTCAATCCCTTTACGGAACAAAGAAAGGTAAAACCTGGTCAGAGAGCGTCCGTTGAAGCACTGCCGAGGTGGCGTATATTAAAGTCGCTCCTGTTTCGGGCTGTGTGAGATGATCAGAGGCTAGTTTTGCGTCTCTATTTCCCAAAATAATTTTTAAACCTCGTCCACGGACATCAGAAATGTTGGACGGGCTTCCGCGCAACAGCCCGTCCTTCAGACCCTCATTGGACCCCTAATTTCGCGTAGATACAAGCAGAAAAGTATCGTTTTTACCCCCCTTCTGCTCTTCGGGGATGTTCGCTGCTTTCCAACACTTGAGTCGCACTTTGCGCCTTTAACCTGCACACTAAGGCTTCGACGGGGTCGAGGATGTGCGTGGGACATTCAGACACACACTCAATCCCTTTACGGAACAAAGAAAGGGTGTAAAACCCTGTCAGAGAGCGTCCGTTGAAGTTAATTAGCTGAGGTGGCGTATATTAAAAGTCGCTCCTGTTTCGGGCTGTGTGAGATGATCAGAGGCTAGTTTTGCGTCTCTATTTCCCAAAATAATTTTTAAAACCCGTCCACGGGATATCAGGAAATGTTATCGCTTCCGCGCAACAGCTCCGTCCTTCAGACCCCTCATTGACCCCCTACTTGCGTAGATACAAGCAGAAAAGTATCGCTTTACCCCCCCTTCTGCTCTGTGATGTTCATTTCCAACACTTGAGTCGCACTTTGGTGCTTTAACCTGCACACTGGGCGTTTCGGACGGGGTCGAGGATGTGCGCGGGACATCCAGACACACACTCAATCCCTTTACGGGAACAAAGAAAGGGTGTAAACCCCGTCAGAGAGCGTCCGTTGAAGTTAATTACGAGGTGGCGTATACAAAATGCTCCTGTTTCGGGCTGTGTGAGATGATCAGGAGGTTTTGCGTCTCTCCCCAAAAATAATTTTTTTAAAACCTGTCCACGGGACATCAGGAAATGCTGGACGGGCTTCCGCGCAAATGTGCCTGTCCTTCAGACCTCTATTGACCCTAATTTCAAGTGGGGGAACGATACAAGTAGAAAAGTATCGTTTTTTACCCCCCTTCTGCTCTTCAGATGTTCGCTTTCCAACACTTGAGCTCGCACTTTGGTGCTTAAACCCCAATACTCAAGGTTTCGACGGGGTCGAGGATGTGCGTGGGACATTCAGACACACTCAATCCCTTTACGGAACAAAGAAAGGGTGTAAACCCTGTCAGAGAGCGTCCGTTGAAGTTAATTGCTGAGGTGGCGTATATTAAAGTCGCTCCTGTTTCGGGCTGTGTGAGATGATCAGAGGCTAGTTTTGCGTCTCTATTTCCCAAAATAATTTTTTAAACCTGTCCACGGACATCAGAAATGCTGGACAGGCTTCCGCGCAACAGCGCTCCGCGTCCTTCAGACCCCTCATTGGACCCCTAATTTCGCGGGGGAACGATACAAGTAGAAAAGTATCGGTTTTTACCCCCTTCTGCTCTCTTCTGTGATGTTCGCTTTCCAACACCTCTGAGCTCGCACTTTGGTGCTTTAACCTGCACACTCAAGGCTTCGGACGGGGTCGAGGATGTGCGGGACATTCAGACACACATCAATCCCTTTTACGGAACAAAGAAAGGGTGTAAACCCTGTCAGAGAGCGTCCGTTGAAGCACTGTTGAGGTGGCGTATACAAAGTCGCCCCGGGCTGTGTGAGATGATCAGAGGCTAGTTTTGCGTCTCTATTTCCCAAAAATAATTTTTTTAAACCTGTCCACGGGACATCGTGGTGCTGTTGACGGGCTTCCGCGCAACAGCTCCGTCCTTCAGACCCTCATTGGACCCCCTAATTTCGCGGGGGAACGATACAAGTAGAAAAGTATCGTTTTTTTACCCTCCCCCTTCTGCTCTTCACAGATGTTCAAGCTTCCAACACTTGAGCTCGCACTTTGCGCTTTAACCTGCAATACTAAGGCTTCCGGACGGGGTCGAGATGTGTGTGTATTCGCACACACACTCAATCCCTTTACGGAACAAAGAAAGTGGTGTAAAACCCCTGTCAGAGAGCGTCCGTTGAAGCACTGCTGAGTGGCGTATACAAAAGTCGCTCCTGCTTCGGGCTGTGTGAGATGATCAGGAGGCTAGTTTTGCGTCTCTATTTCCCCAGCCACTTTTAAACCTGTCCACGGACATCAGAAATGTTGACGGCTTCCGCGCAACAGCCCGTCCTTCAGAGCCCTCATTGACCCCTAATTTCTGCGGGGAAACGATACAAGTAGAAAAGGGTCGTTTTTACCCCCTTCGCTCTTCAGATGTTCGCTTCAACACTTGAGCTCGTACCCTTGCGCTTTAACCTGCACAACAAGGCTTCGGACGGGGTCGAGGATGTGCGTGGGACATTCAGACACACACTCAATCCCTTTACGGAACAAAGAAAGGGTGTAAACCCTGTCAGAGAGCGTCCGTTGAAGTTAATTGCTGAGGTGGCGTATATTAAAGTCGCTCCCGTTTCGCCAGTATATTATTCAGAGTAAGGTTTTAAGTGGCCTCTATTTCCCAAAATACTTTTAAACCTTAACCACGCATATCGGGGAAATAATGTTGGACGGGCTTCCGCGCAACAGCTCCGTCCTTCAGACCCCTTCTATTGGACCCCTAATTTTCGCGTGGGGAACGATACAAGTAGTGCTATCGCTTTTTACCCCCTTCTGCTCTTCAGATGTTCGCTTTCCAACACTTGAGCTCGCACTTTGGTGTGCTTTTAAACGCACACAAGGCTTTCTGACGGGGTCGAGATGTGTGCACATTCCAGACACACACTCAATCCCTTTACGCAACAAAGAAAGGGTGTAAACCCCGTCAGAGAGCGTCCGTTGAAGCTAATTGCCGAGGTGGCGTATACAAAAGTCGCTCCTGCTTCGGGCTGTGTGAGATGATCGAGGCTAGTTTTGTTCTCTATTTCCCAAAAATAATTTTAAACCCGTCCACGACATCAGGAAATGTTGACGGCTTCCGCGCAAGAGTCCTCTGCACCCCCATTGACCCCCTAATTCTGCGTAATCCATGCCAAAGTAGAAAATGCTTTTACCCCCCTTCTGCTCTTCAGGGGATGCCTGCCCAACACTCCTGGAGCTCGCACTTGGTGCTTTAACCTGCACACTAAGGCTTCGGACGGGCCGAGGATGTGCGTGGACATTCAGAGACACACACTCCAATCCCTTTACGGAACAAAGAAAGGTGTAAACCCTGTCAGAGAGCGTCCGCTGAAGCACTGCTGAGGTGGCATACAAAGCTCCTGTTTCGGGCTGTGTGAGATGATCAGAGTGGGCTAGTTTTATAAGGCCCTCTATTTCCCAAAATACTTTAAACCTGTCCACGGACATCAGGAAAAATGTTGACGGGCTTCCGCGCAACAGCTCCCGTCCTTCAGAATCCCCACAATCCCCACTTCGCGGGGAACGATACAAGTAGAAAAGTATCGCTTTTTACCCCCTTCTGCTCTTCAGATGTTCGCTTTCCAACACTTGAGTCAAAATTTTGGTGCTTTAACCTGCACACCTGCCACGTCGAGGATGTGCGTGGGACATTCAGACACAATACCAATCCCTTTACGGAACAAAGAAAACCCGTCAGAGAGCGTCCGTTGAAGCACTGCTGAGGTGGCGTATATTAAAAGTCGCTCCTCAGTTTCGCCAGTGTGAGATGATCAGAGGCTAGTTTTATGTCTCTATTTCCCAAAAATAATTTTAAACCTGTCCAGCGGGACATCAGTGAAATGCTGGACGGGTTTCCGCGCAACAGCGCCCGTCCTTCAGACCCTCATTGACCCTACTTTCGCGGGGAACGATACTAGAGAAAAGTATCGTTTTACCCCCTTCTGCTCTTTCAGATGCTCGCTTCTTCAACTACTTGAGCTCGCACTTTGGTGCTTTAACCTGCACACTAAGGCTTCGGACGGGGTCGAGGATGCGTGGACATTCAGACACACACTCAATCCCTTTACGGAACAAAGAAAGGGGTGTAAACCTGTCAGAGAGCGTCCGTTGAAGCACGCTTGAGGTATATATTAAAGTCGCTCCTGTTTCGGGCTGTGTGTGAGATGATCAGAGGCTAGTTTTGCGGCCCCTATTTCCCAAAATACCTCTTAAACCTGTCCACGGACATCAGGAAATGTTGGACGGGTCAAGCGCAACAGCTCCGTCCTTCAGACCCCTCATTGGACCCTCTCTACTCTTCGCGGGGGAACGATACAAGAGAAAAGTATCGTTTTTACCCCTTCTGCTCTTCAGATGTTCGCTTTCCAACACTTGAGCTCGCACTTTGGCGCTTTTTAACCTGCACACTAAGGCTTCGACGGGGTCGAGGATGTGCGTGACATTCAGACACACACTCAATCCCTTTACGGAACAAAGAAAGGGTGTAAAACCCTGTCAGAGAGCGTCCGTTGAAGTACTGCTGAGGTGGCGTATATATTAAAGTCAGCCCTGCTTCGGGCTGTGTGAGATGATCAGGAGGCTAGTTTATGCCCTCTATTTCCCCAAAAATAATTTTTTAAACCTGTCCACGACATCAGGAATGTTGACGGAAGCCCAACAAAGCTCCGTCCTTCAGACCTCATTGGCCCCTTACCTTCGCGGGGAACGATAAAGGCAGTGCTTATCGTTTTTACCCCCCCCTTCTGCTCTTCAGATGTTCGCTTTTCCAACACTTGGAGTTCGCACTTTAAAAGCAAACGTGCCACCAAGGCTTCGGACGGGGTCGAGGATGTGCGTGGGACTATCCAGACACACACTCAACTCTTTACGGAACAAAGAAAGGGTGTAAACCTGGGTCAGAGAGCGTCCGCTGGAAGCATAATGTGGCAAGTACAAAGTCGCTCCTGTTTCGGGCTGTGTGTGAGATTGATCGTGAGGCTAGTTTTGTCTCTATTTCCCAAAATAATTTTTTAAACCTGTCCACGGACATCAGGAAATGTTGACGGGCTTCCGCGCAAATGGTGCCCGTCCTTCGCACCTCTGACCCCTAATTTCATGTGTCTACGGCCAGCAGTAGTGCACGTTTTACCCCCCTTCTGCTCTTCAGATGTTCGCTTTCCAACACTTGGAGCCGCACTGGCGCTTTTAACTCCACTAAGGCTTCGGACGGGGGTCGAGGATGTATGTGGGACATTCAGGACGATTACTACCAATCCCTTTACGGAACAAAGCAGTGTAAACCCTGTCAGAGAGCGTCCGTTAAAGCAATTCGCTGAGGTGGCGTATATTAAAGTCGCTCCTGTTTCGGCTGTGTGAGATGATCAGAGCGTTTTGCGTCTCTCTATTTCCCAAAATAATTTTTTAAACCTGTCCACGGACATCAGGAAATGTTGGACAGGCTTCCCGCGCAACAGCTCCCTGTCCCTCAGACCCCCATATTGGACCCCCTCTAATTTTGCGGGGAAACGATACAAGTAGAAAAGTATCGCTTCTTTACCCCCCTCTAAGCTCCTTCAGATGTTCGCTTTCCAACTTGGAAAGCCTGCACCTTTGGTGCTTTAACCTGCACACTAAGGCTTCGACGGGGCCGAGGATGTGCGTGGGACATTCAGACACACACTCAATCCCTTTTTACGGAACAAAGAAAGGGTAAACCCTGTCAGAGAGCGTCCGTTGAAGTTAACACGAGGTGGCGTATATAAAGTCGCTCCTGTTTCAGCTGTGTGAGATGATCAGAGGCTAGTTTTGCGTCTCTATTTCCCAAAAATAATTTTAAACCTGTCCACGGACATCAGGAAATGTTGGACGGGGCTTCAAGTGCAACAGCGCCCGTCCTTCAGACCCCTCATTGGACCCCCTATTCTGCGGGGAACGATACAAGTAGAAAAGTATCGTTTTTTACCCCCCCTTCTGCTCTTCGATGTTCGCTTTCCAACACTTGAGCTCTCGCACTTTGGTGCTTTTTAACCCGCACACTAAGGCCGGACGGGTCGAGGATGTGCGTGGGACATTCAGACACACACCTCAATCCCTTTACGGAACAAAGAAAGGTGTAAACCCTGTCAGAGAGCGTCCGTTGAAGTTAATTGCCGAGGTGGCGTATATTAAAGTCGCTCCTGTTTCGGGCTGTGTGAGATGATCAGAGTGCTGTTTCTATGTCTCTATTTCCCCAAAATACTTTTTTAAACCTGTCCACGGGACATCGAAATGTTACGGGCTTCCGCAACAGCCCTGTCCTTCAGACCCCTCATTGGACCCCCACTTCGCGGGGGAACGTGATACAAGTAGAAAAGTATCGTTTTTACCCCCTGCTCTCACAGATGTTCGCTTTCCAACAATTTGAGCTCGCACTTTCTTGGTGCTTTTAACCTGCACACTAAGGCTTCGACGGGCTCAGGATGTGCGTGGGACATTCAGACACACTCAATCCCTTTACGGAACAAAGAAAGGTGTAAAACCCTGTCAGAGAGCGTCCGTTAGCACTGCTGAGGTGCGTATATTAAAAGTCGCTCCTGTTTCGGGCTGTGTGGAGATGATCAGAGGCTAGTTTTGCGTCTCTATTTCCCAAAATAATTTAAACCTGTCCACGGACATCAGGAAATGTTGACGGGCTTCCGCGCAACAGCTCCGTCCTTCAGACCCCTCTTCTACACCCCCATTCTTCGCGGGGAACGATACAAGTAGAAAGTACTGTTTTTACCCCCCTTCTGCTCTCAGATGTTCGCTTTCCAACACTTGAGCTCGCACTTCCTGGTGCTTTTAACCTGCACACTAAGGCTTCGGACGGGGTCGAGGATGTGTGTATATTCTAGACACACACTCAATCCCTTTACGGAACAAAGAAAGGTGTAAACCCTGTCAGAGAGCGTCCGTTGAAGTTAATTGCCGAGGTGGCGTATATACAAAGTCGCTCCTGTTTCGCTGTGTGAGATGATCAGAGGCTAGTTTTGCGTCTCTATTTCAAAAATACTTTTTAAACCTGTCCACGGACATCGTGAAATGTTGACGGCTTCCGCGCAACAGCTCCGTCCTTCAGACCCCTCATTGACCCCTACTCGCGCGGGGAAACGATACAAGTAGAAAAGTATCGCTTTTACCCCCCTTCTCTGCTTCCTTCTTCAGATGCTCGCTTTCAACACTTGAGCTCGCACTTTGGTGCTTTTAACCTGCACACTGCTTCGACGGGGTCGAGGATGCGTGGGACATTCAGACACACACTCAACTCTCTTTACGGAACAAAGAAAGGGTGTAAACCCGTCAGAGAGCTCCCGTCCGTTGAAGCAATTGCTGGGAGGTGTATGTATACAAAGTCGCTCCTGTTTCGGGCTGTGTGAGATGATCAGAGTGCTAGTTTTGCGTCTCTATTTCCCAAAATAATTTTTTAAACCTGTCCACGGACATCAGGAAATGTTGGACGGGCTTCCGCGCAACAGCTCCGTCCTTCAGACCCCTTACACCCCTACTGCGGGGAACGATACAAGTAGAAAAGTATCACGTTTTTACCCCCCTTCTGCTCTTCAGATGCTCCGCTTCAACACTTGAGCTCGCATCTTTGGTGCTTTAACCCGCACAATAAGGCTTCGGACGGGCCGAGGATGTGCGTGGGACATTCAGACACACTCAATCCCTTTACGGAACAAAGAAAGTTGCAAACCCTGTCAGAGAGCGTCCGCTGGTAGTTGCTAATTGCTGAGGTGGCGTATATTAAAGTCGCTCCTGTTTCGGGCTGTGTGAGATGATCAGAGGCTAGTTTTGCGTCTCTATTTCAAAAATAATTTTTTAAACCTGTCCACGGGACATCAGGAAATGTTGGACGGGTCATGCAACAGTCTCCGTCCTTCAGACCCCTCATTGACCCCCTAATTCTGCGGGGAACGATGCAAGTAGAAAAGTATCGTTTTTACCCCCTTCAGCCAGCTCAGATGTTCGCTTTCCAACACTTGAGCTCGCACTTTGGTGCTTTAACCCGCACACACTAAGGCTTCGGACGGGGTCGAGGATGCGTGGGGACATTCAGACACACCACTCAACTTTACGGAACAAAGAAAGGGTGTAAAACCCTCGTCAGAGCGTCCGTTGAAGTTCACTGCTGAGGTGGCGGGGCATACAAAAGTCGCTCCTGCTTCGGCTGTGTGAGATGATCAGAGGCTAGTTTGGCGTCTCTATTTCCCAAAAATAATTTTTAAACCTGTCC
The DNA here is from genome assembly GCA_019973955.1 of Trichonephila inaurata madagascariensis. Classification (NCBI taxonomy): domain Eukaryota; kingdom Metazoa; phylum Arthropoda; class Arachnida; order Araneae; family Nephilidae; genus Trichonephila; species Trichonephila inaurata. The sequence continues at coordinate 25,219 of BMAV01025642.1, read as the reverse complement.
ACGGACATCAGGAAATGTTGGACAGGCTTCCGCGCAACAGTCTGTCCTTCAGACCCTCATTGGACCCCTAATTTCGCGGGGAAATAAGGCAGAAAAGTATCGTTTTTACCCCCTTCTGCTCTTCCTTCAGATGTTCGCTTCCAACACTTGAGCTGCACTTTGGTGCTTTTAACCTGCACACTGCTTCGACGGGGTCGAGGATGCGGGACATTCAGACACACACTCAATCCCTTTTACGGAACAAAGAAAGGGTAAAACCCTGTCAGAGAGCGTCCGCTGCTAATTGCTGAGGGCGTATACAAAGTCGCCCTGTTTCGGGCTGTGTGAGATGATCAGAGGCTGCCTTTTGGCGTCTCTCATTTCCCAAAATACTTCTTAAACCTGTCCACGGACATCAGGAAATGCTGGACGGCTTCCGCGCAACAGCTCCGTCCTTCAGACCCCTCATATTGACCTCTACTTCAAGTGTAACGATACAAGAAAAGTATCGTTTTTACCCCCTTCTGCTCTCTTCAGATGTTCGCTTTCCAACACTTGAGCTCGCACTTGGTGCTTTAACCTGCACACTAAGGCTTCTGGACGGGCCGAGGATGCGTGGGACATTCAGACACACACTCAATCCTTTTACGGAACAAAGAAAGGGTGTAAAACCCTGTCAGAGAGCGTCCGTTGAAGTTAATTGCTGAGGTGGCGTATACAAAGTCGCTCCTGTTTCGGGCTGTGAGATGATCAGAGTGCTGGGGTTTTTGCGTCTCTGCTTCCTAAAATAATTTTTAAACCTGTCCACGGACATCAGGAAATGTTGGACAGGCTTCCGCGCAACAGCTCCGTCCTTTCAGACTCTCATTGGACCTACTTCGCGGGGAACGATACAAGTAGAAAAGTATCGTTTTTTACCCCCCCTTCTGCTCTTCGTGATGCTCGCTTTCCAACACTTATTTCGCACTTTGGTGCTTTAACCTGCACACTAAGGCTTCGGACGGGCCGAGGATGCGTGGGACATTCAGACACACACTCAATCCCTTTACGGAACAAAGAAAGGGTGTAAAACCCTGTCAGAGAGCGTCCGTTGAAGTACTGCTGAGGTGGCGTATATTAAAGTCGCTCCTGTTTCAAGGCTGTGTGAGATGATCAGGAGCTAGTTTTGCGTCTCTATTTCCCCAAAAATACAACCTGTCCACGGACATCAGAAATGTTGACGGGCTTCCGCGCAACAGCTCCGTCCTTCAGACCCCTATTGGACCCCTAATTTCAAGTGGGGAACGATACAAGTAGAAAAGCATCGTTTTACCCTTCTGCTCTTCAGATGTTCGCTTTCCAACACTTGAGCTCGCACTTTGGTGCTTTAACCTGCACACTGGGCCGGACGGGGTCGGCGGATGCGGGACATCCAGACACACACTCAATCCTTTACGGAACAAAGAAAGGGTAAACCCTGTCAGAGAGCGTCCAAGCTGGAAGTTAATTGCTGAGGTGGCGTATATTAAAGTCGCTCCTGTTTCCTCGGGCTGTGAGATGATCAGAGGCCAGTTTTGCGCCCTCTATTTCCCAAAATAATTTTAAACCCGTCCACGGACATCAGAAATGCTGGACGGGCTTCCGCGCAACAGCTCCGTCCTTCTGTGACCCTCATTGGACTTCATCTTCAGTGGGGAACGAGATACAAGTAGAAAAGTATCGTTTTTTACCCCCCTTCTGCTCTTCAGGATGTCGCTTTCCAACACTTCTGAGCCTCGTACTTGGTGCTTTAACCTGCACACTAAGGCTTCGGACGGGGTCGAGGATGTGCGTGGGACATTCAGACACACACTCAATCCCTTTACGGAACAAAGAAAGGGTTGTAAACCCCGTCAGAGAGCGTCCGTTGAAGCATAATTGCTGAGGTGGGCGTGCATATTAAAGTCGCTCCTGTTTCTGGCTGTGTGACACTGTGAGGCTAGCTTTGCGCCCTCTATTTCCCAAAATAATTTTTTTAAACCTGTCCACGTATCAGTGGAAATGTTGGACGGGCTTCCGCGCAGCAGCCTGTCCTTCAGACCCCTCTATATTGGACCCCTAATTTCCCTGCGGGGAACGATAATGCTTTACCCCCTTCTGCTGCTCTTCAGATGCTCCGCTTCCAACACTTGAGCTCGCACTTTGGTGCTTTAACCTGCACACTAAGGCTTCGACGCAGTCATGGGATGTGCGTGGGCTATTCAGACACACACTCAACTCCTTTTGGCGGAACAAAGAAAGGGGTGTAAACCCTGTCAGAGAGCGTCCGTTGAAGTTAATTGCTGAGGTGGCGTATATTAAAGTCGCTCCTGTTTCGGGCTGTGTGAGATGATCAGAGGCTAGTTTTGCGTCTCTCTATTTCCCAAAATAATTTTTTAAACCTGTCCACGGACATCAGGAAATGTTGGACGGGCTTCCGCGCAACAGCTCCAACTTCTGTGACCCCCCTATTGACCCCCCCACTTCGCGGGGAACGACAAGCAGAAAAGTACTGCTTTTACCCCCTTCTGCTCTTCAGATGTTCGCTTTCCAACACTTGAGCTCGCACTTTGGTGCTTCTTTAACCTGCACACTAAGTTGCTTCGGACGGGCCGAGCATGCGTGGGACATTCAGACACACCACCCTTTACGGAACAAAGAAAGGTGTAAACCCTGTCAGGAGAGCGTCCGCTGGAAGCACTGCTGAGGTGAAGTGGCACAAAGCCTGCCCTGCTCTCTGGCTGTGAGATGATCAGAGGCTGTTTTATGTCTCTATTTCCCAAAATAATTTTTAAACCCGTCCACGGACATCAGGAAATGTTGACGGGCTTCCGCGCAACAGCTCCGTCCCCAGACCCCTCATTGGACCCCCCACTTTCGCGGGGAACGATACAAGTTGTGCGCATCGCTTTTTACCCCCTTCTCTGCTCTTCAGATGCTCGCTTTCCAACACTTGAGCTCGCACTTTGGTGCTTTTAACCTGCACACTAAGGCTCGGACGGGGTCGAGGATGTGTGGGACATTCAGACACACACTCAACCCCTACGGAACAAAGAAAGGGCAGTGTAAACCCTGTCAGAGCGTCCGTTGAAGCACTGCTGAGGTGGCGTATATTAAAAAGGCCGTCCGTTGAAGCAATTGCCGAGGTGGCGTATACAAAAGTCGCCCTGCTTGGGCCGTGTGAGATGATCAGAGGCTAGTTTCGCGTCTCTATTTCCCAAAATAATTTTTTAAACCTGTCCACGGACATCAGGAAATGTTGGACAGGCTTCCGCGCAACAGCTCCGTCCTTCAGACCCCTCATTGGACCCCCTAATTTCGCGGGGGAACGATACAAGTAGAAAAGTATCGTTTTTACCCCCTTCTGCTCTTCAGATGTTCGCTTCCAACACTTGAGCTCTCGCACTTTGGTGCTTTTAACCTGCACACTAAGGCTTCGGACGGGGTCGAGGATGCGTGGACATCTGCATCACGCACTCAACCTTTACGGAACAAAGAAAGGGTGTAAAACCCCGTCAGAGAGCGTCCGTTGAAGCAATTGCTGAGGTGGCGTATATTAAAGTCGCTCCTGTTTCTGGCTGCGTGAGATGATCAGGAGGCTAGGTTTTGCGTCTCTATTTCCCAAAAATATAAACCTGTCCACGGACATCAGAAATGTTGGACGGGCTTCCGCGCAACAGCTCCGTCCTTCTCAGACTCTCATATTGGACCCCCCACTCGCGGGGGAAATCCATTACAAGTAGTATCGCTTACCCCCCTTCTTTTGCTCTTCAGATGTTCGCTTCCAACACTTGGAGCTCGCACTTTGGTGCTTTTAACCTGCACACCAAGGCTCGGACGGGGGTCGAGGATGCGTGGACATTCAGACACACACTCAATCCCTTTACGGAACAAAGCTAAAGGGTGTAAACCCTAACAGAGAGCGTCCGTTGAAGTTAATTGCTGAGGTATGCTATTAAAGTCGCTCCTGTTTCGGGCTGTGTGAGATGATCAGAGGCTAGTTTATGTCTCTATTTCCCAAAATAATTTTTTAAACCTGTCCACGGACATCAGGAAAATGTTGGACGGGCTTCCGCGCAACAGCTCCGTCCTTCTCAGACCCCTCATTGGACCCCACTCGCGGGGAAACGATACAAGTAGAAAAAGTATCGTTTTACCCCTTCTGCTCTTCAGATGTTCGCTTTCCAACACTTGAGCTCGCACTTTGGTGCTTTTAAATCCTACCACTCAAGGCTTCGGACGGGCCGAGGATGTGCGTGGACATTCAGACACACACTCAACTTTACGGAACAAAGAAAGGGTGTAACCCTGTCAGAGAGCAAACTAAGTTAGTTACACTATTGAGGTACATATTAAAGTCGCTCCTGTTTCGGGCTGTGTGAGAGATCAGAGGCTAGTTTGCGTCTCTATTTCCCAAAAGGTCATTCTTTTAAACCTGTCCACGGACATCAGGAAATGTTGGACGGCTTCCAACAGCTCCGTCCTTCGTGACCCCTGACCCTTTACTTGCGGGGAACGATACAAGAGAAAAGCATCGTTTTACCCCCTCTCTGCTCTTCAGATGCTCAAGCTTCAACAACACTTGAGCTCGCACTTTGGTGCTTTAAATCGCACACCAAGGCTTCGGACGGGGTCGAGGATGTGCGTGGGACATTCAGACAATACACTCAATCCCTTTACGGAACAAAGAAAGGTGTAAACCCTGTCAGAGAAGTGTCCGCTGAAGCACTGCTGAGGTGGCGTATACAAAGTCGCTCCTGTTTCGGGCTGTGTGAGATGATCAGAGGCTAGTTTTATGCCCTATTTCCCAAAAATAATTTTTAAACCTGTCCACGGACATCAGGAAATGTTGACGGCTTCCGCGCAACAGCTCCGTCCTTCAGACCCCTCATTGGACCCCCATTTCTCAAGTGGGGAACGATACAAGTAGAAAAAGTATCGTTTTTTACCCCCCTTCTCTGCTCTCCTTCTTCTTCAGATGTTCGCTTTCAACACTTGAGCTCGTACTCCTTGGTGCTTTAACCCACACACTAGCTTGACGGGTCGAGGATGTGCGTGACATCTGACAATACCTCAATCCCTTTACGGAACAAAGAAAGCGGGTGTAAACCCTGCCAGAGAGCGTCCGTTGAAGTTAATTGCTGAGGTGGCGTATATTAAAGTCGCTCCTGTTTCCTGGGCTGTGTGAGATGATCAGAGGCTAGTTTTGGCGCTCCTCTACTTCCCAAAATACTTTTTAAAACCCGTCCACGGACAGGGGAAATGTTGACGGGCTTCCGCGCAACAGCTCCGTCCTTCAGACCCCTCATTGACCCCCTAATTTCGCGGGGAACGATACAAGTAGAAAAGTATCGTTTTTTACCCCCTTCTGCTCTTCAGATGTTCGCTTTCCAACACTTGAGCTCGCACTTTGGTGCTTTAACCTGCACACTAAGGCTTCGGACGGGGTCGAGGATGTGCGTGGGACATTCAGACACACACTCAATCCCTTTACGGAACAAAGAAAGGGTGTAAACCCTGTCAGAGAGCGTCCGTTGAAGTTAATTGCTGAGGTGGCGTATATTAAAGTCGCTCCTGTTTCGGGCTGTGTGAGATGATCAGTGGCTGTTTGCGTCTCTATTTCCCAAAATAATTTTTTAAACCTGTCCACGGACATCAGGAAATGTTGGACGGGCTTCCGCGCAACAGCTCCGTCCTTCAGACCCCTCATTGGACCCCCTAATTTCGCGGGGGAACGATACAGAGAAAAGCACGTTTTACCCCCCCCCCCTTCTGCTCTTCAGATGTTCGCTTTCCAACACTTGAGCTCGCACTTTGGTGCTTTAACCTGCACACTAAGGCTTCGGACGGGGTCGAGGATGTGCGTGGGACATTCAGACACACACCAATCCTACGGAACAAAGAGCGGGGTGTAAACCCGTCAGAGAGCGTCCGTTGAAGTTAATTGCTGAGGTGGCGTATACAAAGTCGCTCCTGTTTCGGGCTGTGTGAGATGATCAGAGGCTGGGTTTTGCGTCTCTCTATTTCCCAAAAATAATTTTTAAACCTCGTCCACGGACATCAGGAAATGTTGACGGGCTTCCGCGCAACAAAGCCCGTCCTTCAGACCCCTCATTGACCCTCATTGCGGGGAACTGATACAAGTAGAAAGTATCGTTTTACCCCCTTCTGCTCTTCAGATGTTCGCTTTCAACACTTGAGCTCGCACTTTGGTGCTTTAACCTGCACAATAAGGCTTCGGACGGGGTCGAGGATGTGCGTGACATTCAGACACACACTCAATCCCTTTACGGAACAAAGAAAGGGGTGTAAAACCCTGTCAGAGAGTCCGTTGAAGCAACGTTGAGGTGGCGTATATTAAAAGTCGCCTTGCCGCTGTGTGAGATGATCAGAGGCTGTTTTGCGTCTCTATTTCCCCAAAATAATTTTTTAAACCTGTCCACGTGACATCAGGAAATGTTGACGGGCTTCCGCGCAACAGCCCGTCCTTCAGACCCCTCATTGACCCCTACCGCGGGGAACGATACAAGTAGAAAAGTATCGTTTTTACCCCCCCTTCTGCTCTTCAGATGTTCGCTTCAACACTTGGAGCTCGCACTTTGGTGCTTTAACCTGCACACTAAGGCTTCGACGGGGTCGATGCGTGGACATTCAGGACACACACTCAATCCCTTTACGGAACAAAGAAAGGGTGTAAACCCTGTCAGAGAGCGTCCGTTGAAGTTAATTGCTGAGGTGGCGTATATTAAAGTCGCTCCTGTTTCGGGCTGTGTGAGATGATCAGAGGCTAGTTTCGCGTCTCTCTATTTCCCAAAATAATTTTTTAAACCTGTCCACGGACATCAGGAAATGTTGGACAGGCTTCCGCGCAACAGCTCCGTCCTTCAGACCCCTCATTGGACCCCCTAATTTCGCGGGGGAACGATACAAGTAGAAAAGTATCGGTTTTTACCCCCTTCTGCTCTTCTTCTTCAGATGTTCGCTTTCCAACACTTGAGCTCTCGCACTTTGGTGCTTTAACCTGCACACTGTTGCTTCGACGGGTCGAGGATGTGCGTGACATTCAAGCAGACACACACTCAATCCCTTTACGGAACAAAGAAAGGGTGTAAACCCTGTCAGAGAGCGTCCGTTGAAGCACTGCTGGAGGTGGCGTATATTAAAGTCGCTCCTGTTTCTGGCTGTGTGAGATGATCAGAGGCTGTTTTGCGTCTCTTATTTCCCAAAATACTTTAAACCTGTCCACGGACATCAGAAATGCTGGACGGGCTTCCGCGCAACAGCCCGTCCTTCAGACCCCCTCATATTGACCCCCTAATTTCGCGGGGAACGATACAAGTAGAAAAGTATCGTTTACCCTTCTGCTCTTCAGATGTTCGCTTTCCAACACTTGAGCCGCACTTTGGTGCTTTGCAACCTGCACACTAAGGCTTCGACGGGGTCGAGGATGTGCGGGACATTCAGACACACACTCAATCCCTTTACGGAACAAAGCAGTGGGTGTAAACCCCTGTCAGAGAGCGTCCGCCAGCTAATTGCTGAGGTGGCGTATTAAAGTCGCTCCTGTTTCCGGGCTGTGTGAGATGATCAGAGCGGTTTTGCCCCATTTCCCAAAATAATTTTTTAAACCTGTCCACGACATCAGGAAATGTTGGACGGGCTTCCGCGCAACAGCTCCGTCCTTCAGACCCCTCATTGACCCCCACTGCGGGGAACGACAAGTAGAAAAAGCATCGTTTTTACCCCCTTCTGCTCTTCAGATTCGCTTTCCAACACTTGAGCTCGCACTTTGGTGCTTTAACCCGCAATTGGTTCAAGGCTTCGGACGGGTCGAGGATGCGTGGGACATTCAGACACACACTCAACTCCCTTTACGGAACAAAGAAAGGGTGCAAACCCCGTCAGAGCGTCCGTTGAAGCACTGCTGAGGTGGCGTATATATTAAAGTCGCCCTTCTGTTTCGGGCTGTGTGAGATGATCAGAGGCTAGTTTTGCGTCTCTATTTCCCCAAAATAATTTTAAACCTGTCCACGGACATCAGGAAATGTTGACGAAGCCTGCGCAACAGCCCGTCCTTCAGACCCCCTATTGACCCCCTACTCTCATGGGGAAACGATACAAGTAGAAAAGTATCGTTTTTACCCCCCCCTTCTGCTCTTCACAGATGTTCGCTTCAACACTTGAGCTCGCACTTTGGTGTGCTTAACCTGCACAATTGCTGCTTCGGGACGGGGCCGAGGATGCGTGGGACATTCAGACACACACTCAATCCCTTTACGGAACAAAGAAAGGTAAAACCTGGTCAGAGAGCGTCCGTTGAAGCACTGCCGAGGTGGCGTATATTAAAGTCGCTCCTGTTTCGGGCTGTGTGAGATGATCAGAGGCTAGTTTTGCGTCTCTATTTCCCAAAATAATTTTTAAACCTCGTCCACGGACATCAGAAATGTTGGACGGGCTTCCGCGCAACAGCCCGTCCTTCAGACCCTCATTGGACCCCTAATTTCGCGTAGATACAAGCAGAAAAGTATCGTTTTTACCCCCCTTCTGCTCTTCGGGGATGTTCGCTGCTTTCCAACACTTGAGTCGCACTTTGCGCCTTTAACCTGCACACTAAGGCTTCGACGGGGTCGAGGATGTGCGTGGGACATTCAGACACACACTCAATCCCTTTACGGAACAAAGAAAGGGTGTAAAACCCTGTCAGAGAGCGTCCGTTGAAGTTAATTAGCTGAGGTGGCGTATATTAAAAGTCGCTCCTGTTTCGGGCTGTGTGAGATGATCAGAGGCTAGTTTTGCGTCTCTATTTCCCAAAATAATTTTTAAAACCCGTCCACGGGATATCAGGAAATGTTATCGCTTCCGCGCAACAGCTCCGTCCTTCAGACCCCTCATTGACCCCCTACTTGCGTAGATACAAGCAGAAAAGTATCGCTTTACCCCCCCTTCTGCTCTGTGATGTTCATTTCCAACACTTGAGTCGCACTTTGGTGCTTTAACCTGCACACTGGGCGTTTCGGACGGGGTCGAGGATGTGCGCGGGACATCCAGACACACACTCAATCCCTTTACGGGAACAAAGAAAGGGTGTAAACCCCGTCAGAGAGCGTCCGTTGAAGTTAATTACGAGGTGGCGTATACAAAATGCTCCTGTTTCGGGCTGTGTGAGATGATCAGGAGGTTTTGCGTCTCTCCCCAAAAATAATTTTTTTAAAACCTGTCCACGGGACATCAGGAAATGCTGGACGGGCTTCCGCGCAAATGTGCCTGTCCTTCAGACCTCTATTGACCCTAATTTCAAGTGGGGGAACGATACAAGTAGAAAAGTATCGTTTTTTACCCCCCTTCTGCTCTTCAGATGTTCGCTTTCCAACACTTGAGCTCGCACTTTGGTGCTTAAACCCCAATACTCAAGGTTTCGACGGGGTCGAGGATGTGCGTGGGACATTCAGACACACTCAATCCCTTTACGGAACAAAGAAAGGGTGTAAACCCTGTCAGAGAGCGTCCGTTGAAGTTAATTGCTGAGGTGGCGTATATTAAAGTCGCTCCTGTTTCGGGCTGTGTGAGATGATCAGAGGCTAGTTTTGCGTCTCTATTTCCCAAAATAATTTTTTAAACCTGTCCACGGACATCAGAAATGCTGGACGGGCTTCCGCGCAACAGCGCCGTCCTTCAGACCCCTCATTGGACCCCTAATTTCGCGGGGGAACGATACAAGTAGAAAAGTATCGGTTTTTACCCCCTTCTGCTCTCTTCTGTGATGTTCGCTTTCCAACACCTCTGAGCTCGCACTTTGGTGCTTTAACCTGCACACTCAAGGCTTCGGACGGGGTCGAGGATGTGCGGGACATTCAGACACACATCAATCCCTTTTACGGAACAAAGAAAGGGTGTAAACCCTGTCAGAGAGCGTCCGTTGAAGCACTGTTGAGGTGGCGTATACAAAGTCGCCCCGGGCTGTGTGAGATGATCAGAGGCTAGTTTTGCGTCTCTATTTCCCAAAAATAATTTTTTTAAACCTGTCCACGGGACATCGTGGTGCTGTTGACGGGCTTCCGCGCAACAGCTCCGTCCTTCAGACCCTCATTGGACCCCCTAATTTCGCGGGGGAACGATACAAGTAGAAAAGTATCGTTTTTTTACCCTCCCCCTTCTGCTCTTCACAGATGTTCAAGCTTCCAACACTTGAGCTCGCACTTTGCGCTTTAACCTGCAATACTAAGGCTTCCGGACGGGGTCGAGATGTGTGTGTATTCGCACACACACTCAATCCCTTTACGGAACAAAGAAAGTGGTGTAAAACCCCTGTCAGAGAGCGTCCGTTGAAGCACTGCTGAGTGGCGTATACAAAAGTCGCTCCTGCTTCGGGCTGTGTGAGATGATCAGGAGGCTAGTTTTGCGTCTCTATTTCCCCAGCCACTTTTAAACCTGTCCACGGACATCAGAAATGTTGACGGCTTCCGCGCAACAGCCCGTCCTTCAGAGCCCTCATTGACCCCTAATTTCTGCGGGGAAACGATACAAGTAGAAAAGGGTCGTTTTTACCCCCTTCGCTCTTCAGATGTTCGCTTCAACACTTGAGCTCGTACCCTTGCGCTTTAACCTGCACAACAAGGCTGCGGACGGGGTCGAGGATGTGCGTGGGACATTCAGACACACACTCAATCCCTTTACGGAACAAAGAAAGGGTGTAAACCCTGTCAGAGAGCGTCCGTTGAAGTTAATTGCTGAGGTGGCGTATATTAAAGTCGCTCCTGTTTCGCCAGTATATTATTCAGAGTAAGGTTTTAAGTGGCCTCTATTTCCCAAAATACTTTTAAACCTTAACCACGCATATCGGGGAAATAATGTTGGACGGGCTTCCGCGCAACAGCTCCGTCCTTCAGACCCCTTCTATTGGACCCCTAATTTTCGCGTGGGGAACGATACAAGTAGTGCTATCGCTTTTTACCCCCTTCTGCTCTTCAGATGTTCGCTTTCCAACACTTGAGCTCGCACTTTGGTGTGCTTTTAAACGCACACAAGGCTTTCTGACGGGGTCGAGATGTGTGCACATTCCAGACACACACTCAATCCCTTTACGCAACAAAGAAAGGGTGTAAACCCCGTCAGAGAGCGTCCGTTGAAGCTAATTGCCGAGGTGGCGTATACAAAAGTCGCTCCTGCTTCGGGCTGTGTGAGATGATCGAGGCTAGTTTTGTTCTCTATTTCCCAAAAATAATTTTAAACCCGTCCACGACATCAGGAAATGTTGACGGCTTCCGCGCAAGAGTCCTCTGCACCCCCATTGACCCCCTAATTCTGCGTAATCCATGCCAAAGTAGAAAATGCTTTTACCCCCCTTCTGCTCTTCAGGGGATGCCTGCCCAACACTCCTGGAGCTCGCACTTGGTGCTTTAACCTGCACACTAAGGCTTCGGACGGGCCGAGGATGTGCGTGGACATTCAGAGACACACACTCCAATCCCTTTACGGAACAAAGAAAGGTGTAAACCCTGTCAGAGAGCGTCCGCTGAAGCACTGCTGAGGTGGCATACAAAGCTCCTGTTTCGGGCTGTGTGAGATGATCAGAGTGGGCTAGTTTTATAAGGCCCTCTATTTCCCAAAATACTTTAAACCTGTCCACGGACATCAGGAAAAATGTTGACGGGCTTCCGCGCAACAGCTCCCGTCCTTCAGAATCCCCACAATCCCCACTTCGCGGGGAACGATACAAGTAGAAAAGTATCGCTTTTTACCCCCTTCTGCTCTTCAGATGTTCGCTTTCCAACACTTGAGTCAAAATTTTGGTGCTTTAACCTGCACACCTGCCACGTCGAGGATGTGCGTGGGACATTCAGACACAATACCAATCCCTTTACGGAACAAAGAAAACCCGTCAGAGAGCGTCCGTTGAAGCACTGCTGAGGTGGCGTATATTAAAAGTCGCTCCTCAGTTTCGCCAGTGTGAGATGATCAGAGGCTAGTTTTATGTCTCTATTTCCCAAAAATAATTTTAAACCTGTCCAGCGGGACATCAGTGAAATGCTGGACGGGTTTCCGCGCAACAGCGCCCGTCCTTCAGACCCTCATTGACCCTACTTTCGCGGGGAACGATACTAGAGAAAAGTATCGTTTTACCCCCTTCTGCTCTTTCAGATGCTCGCTTCTTCAACTACTTGAGCTCGCACTTTGGTGCTTTAACCTGCACACTAAGGCTTCGGACGGGGTCGAGGATGCGTGGACATTCAGACACACACTCAATCCCTTTACGGAACAAAGAAAGGGGTGTAAACCTGTCAGAGAGCGTCCGTTGAAGCACGCTTGAGGTATATATTAAAGTCGCTCCTGTTTCGGGCTGTGTGTGAGATGATCAGAGGCTAGTTTTGCGGCCCCTATTTCCCAAAATACCTCTTAAACCTGTCCACGGACATCAGGAAATGTTGGACGGGTCAAGCGCAACAGCTCCGTCCTTCAGACCCCTCATTGGACCCTCTCTACTCTTCGCGGGGGAACGATACAAGAGAAAAGTATCGTTTTTACCCCTTCTGCTCTTCAGATGTTCGCTTTCCAACACTTGAGCTCGCACTTTGGCGCTTTTTAACCTGCACACTAAGGCTTCGACGGGGTCGAGGATGTGCGTGACATTCAGACACACACTCAATCCCTTTACGGAACAAAGAAAGGGTGTAAAACCCTGTCAGAGAGCGTCCGTTGAAGTACTGCTGAGGTGGCGTATATATTAAAGTCAGCCCTGCTTCGGGCTGTGTGAGATGATCAGGAGGCTAGTTTATGCCCTCTATTTCCCCAAAAATAATTTTTTAAACCTGTCCACGACATCAGGAATGTTGACGGAAGCCCAACAAAGCTCCGTCCTTCAGACCTCATTGGCCCCTTACCTTCGCGGGGAACGATAAAGGCAGTGCTTATCGTTTTTACCCCCCCCTTCTGCTCTTCAGATGTTCGCTTTTCCAACACTTGGAGTTCGCACTTTAAAAGCAAACGTGCCACCAAGGCTTCGGACGGGGTCGAGGATGTGCGTGGGACTATCCAGACACACACTCAACTCTTTACGGAACAAAGAAAGGGTGTAAACCTGGGTCAGAGAGCGTCCGCTGGAAGCATAATGTGGCAAGTACAAAGTCGCTCCTGTTTCGGGCTGTGTGTGAGATTGATCGTGAGGCTAGTTTTGTCTCTATTTCCCAAAATAATTTTTTAAACCTGTCCACGGACATCAGGAAATGTTGACGGGCTTCCGCGCAAATGGTGCCCGTCCTTCGCACCTCTGACCCCTAATTTCATGTGTCTACGGCCAGCAGTAGTGCACGTTTTACCCCCCTTCTGCTCTTCAGATGTTCGCTTTCCAACACTTGGAGCCGCACTGGCGCTTTTAACTCCACTAAGGCTTCGGACGGGGGTCGAGGATGTATGTGGGACATTCAGGACGATTACTACCAATCCCTTTACGGAACAAAGCAGTGTAAACCCTGTCAGAGAGCGTCCGTTAAAGCAATTCGCTGAGGTGGCGTATATTAAAGTCGCTCCTGTTTCGGCTGTGTGAGATGATCAGAGCGTTTTGCGTCTCTCTATTTCCCAAAATAATTTTTTAAACCTGTCCACGGACATCAGGAAATGTTGGACAGGCTTCCCGCGCAACAGCTCCCTGTCCCTCAGACCCCCATATTGGACCCCCTCTAATTTTGCGGGGAAACGATACAAGTAGAAAAGTATCGCTTCTTTACCCCCCTCTAAGCTCCTTCAGATGTTCGCTTTCCAACTTGGAAAGCCTGCACCTTTGGTGCTTTAACCTGCACACTAAGGCTTCGACGGGGCCGAGGATGTGCGTGGGACATTCAGACACACACTCAATCCCTTTTTACGGAACAAAGAAAGGGTAAACCCTGTCAGAGAGCGTCCGTTGAAGTTAACACGAGGTGGCGTATATAAAGTCGCTCCTGTTTCAGCTGTGTGAGATGATCAGAGGCTAGTTTTGCGTCTCTATTTCCCAAAAATAATTTTAAACCTGTCCACGGACATCAGGAAATGTTGGACGGGGCTTCAAGTGCAACAGCGCCCGTCCTTCAGACCCCTCATTGGACCCCCTATTCTGCGGGGAACGATACAAGTAGAAAAGTATCGTTTTTTACCCCCCCTTCTGCTCTTCGATGTTCGCTTTCCAACACTTGAGCTCTCGCACTTTGGTGCTTTTTAACCCGCACACTAAGGCCGGACGGGTCGAGGATGTGCGTGGGACATTCAGACACACACCTCAATCCCTTTACGGAACAAAGAAAGGTGTAAACCCTGTCAGAGAGCGTCCGTTGAAGTTAATTGCCGAGGTGGCGTATATTAAAGTCGCTCCTGTTTCGGGCTGTGTGAGATGATCAGAGTGCTGTTTCTATGTCTCTATTTCCCCAAAATACTTTTTTAAACCTGTCCACGGGACATCGAAATGTTACGGGCTTCCGCAACAGCCCTGTCCTTCAGACCCCTCATTGGACCCCCACTTCGCGGGGGAACGTGATACAAGTAGAAAAGTATCGTTTTTACCCCCTGCTCTCACAGATGTTCGCTTTCCAACAATTTGAGCTCGCACTTTCTTGGTGCTTTTAACCTGCACACTAAGGCTTCGACGGGCTCAGGATGTGCGTGGGACATTCAGACACACTCAATCCCTTTACGGAACAAAGAAAGGTGTAAAACCCTGTCAGAGAGCGTCCGTTAGCACTGCTGAGGTGCGTATATTAAAAGTCGCTCCTGTTTCGGGCTGTGTGGAGATGATCAGAGGCTAGTTTTGCGTCTCTATTTCCCAAAATAATTTAAACCTGTCCACGGACATCAGGAAATGTTGACGGGCTTCCGCGCAACAGCTCCGTCCTTCAGACCCCTCTTCTACACCCCCATTCTTCGCGGGGAACGATACAAGTAGAAAGTACTGTTTTTACCCCCCTTCTGCTCTCAGATGTTCGCTTTCCAACACTTGAGCTCGCACTTCCTGGTGCTTTTAACCTGCACACTAAGGCTTCGGACGGGGTCGAGGATGTGTGTATATTCTAGACACACACTCAATCCCTTTACGGAACAAAGAAAGGTGTAAACCCTGTCAGAGAGCGTCCGTTGAAGTTAATTGCCGAGGTGGCGTATATACAAAGTCGCTCCTGTTTCGCTGTGTGAGATGATCAGAGGCTAGTT
This sequence comes from Trichonephila inaurata madagascariensis, assembly GCA_019973955.1. Taxonomy (NCBI): domain Eukaryota; kingdom Metazoa; phylum Arthropoda; class Arachnida; order Araneae; family Nephilidae; genus Trichonephila; species Trichonephila inaurata. The sequence continues at coordinate 10,072 of BMAV01025642.1, read as the reverse complement.
TTGCGTCTCTATTTCAAAAATACTTTTTAAACCTGTCCACGGACATCGTGAAATGTTGACGGCTTCCGCGCAACAGCTCCGTCCTTCAGACCCCTCATTGACCCCTACTCGCGCGGGGAAACGATACAAGTAGAAAAGTATCGCTTTTACCCCCCTTCTCTGCTTCCTTCTTCAGATGCTCGCTTTCAACACTTGAGCTCGCACTTTGGTGCTTTTAACCTGCACACTGCTTCGACGGGGTCGAGGATGCGTGGGACATTCAGACACACACTCAACTCTCTTTACGGAACAAAGAAAGGGTGTAAACCCGTCAGAGAGCTCCCGTCCGTTGAAGCAATTGCTGGGAGGTGTATGTATACAAAGTCGCTCCTGTTTCGGGCTGTGTGAGATGATCAGAGGCTAGTTTTGCGTCTCTCTATTTCCCAAAATAATTTTTTAAACCTGTCCACGGACATCAGGAAATGTTGGACGGGCTTCCGCGCAACAGCTCCGTCCTTCAGACCCCTTACACCCCTACTGCGGGGAACGATACAAGTAGAAAAGTATCACGTTTTTACCCCCCTTCTGCTCTTCAGATGCTCCGCTTCAACACTTGAGCTCGCATCTTTGGTGCTTTAACCCGCACAATAAGGCTTCGGACGGGCCGAGGATGTGCGTGGGACATTCAGACACACTCAATCCCTTTACGGAACAAAGAAAGTTGCAAACCCTGTCAGAGAGCGTCCGCTGGTAGTTGCTAATTGCTGAGGTGGCGTATATTAAAGTCGCTCCTGTTTCGGGCTGTGTGAGATGATCAGAGGCTAGTTTTGCGTCTCTATTTCAAAAATAATTTTTTAAACCTGTCCACGGGACATCAGGAAATGTTGGACGGGTCATGCAACAGTCTCCGTCCTTCAGACCCCTCATTGACCCCCTAATTCTGCGGGGAACGATGCAAGTAGAAAAGTATCGTTTTTACCCCCTTCAGCCAGCTCAGATGTTCGCTTTCCAACACTTGAGCTCGCACTTTGGTGCTTTAACCCGCACACACTAAGGCTTCGGACGGGGTCGAGGATGCGTGGGGACATTCAGACACACCACTCAACTTTACGGAACAAAGAAAGGGTGTAAAACCCTCGTCAGAGCGTCCGTTGAAGTTCACTGCTGAGGTGGCGGGGCATACAAAAGTCGCTCCTGCTTCGGCTGTGTGAGATGATCAGAGGCTAGTTTGGCGTCTCTATTTCCCAAAAATAATTTTTAAACCTGTCCACGGACATCAGGAAATGTTGGACAGGCTTCCGCGCAACAGTCTGTCCTTCAGACCCTCATTGGACCCCTAATTTCGCGGGGAAATAAGGCAGAAAAGTATCGTTTTTACCCCCTTCTGCTCTTCCTTCAGATGTTCGCTTCCAACACTTGAGCTGCACTTTGGTGCTTTTAACCTGCACACTGCTTCGACGGGGTCGAGGATGCGGGACATTCAGACACACACTCAATCCCTTTTACGGAACAAAGAAAGGGTAAAACCCTGTCAGAGAGCGTCCGCTGCTAATTGCTGAGGGCGTATACAAAGTCGCCCTGTTTCGGGCTGTGTGAGATGATCAGAGGCTGCCTTTTGGCGTCTCTCATTTCCCAAAATACTTCTTAAACCTGTCCACGGACATCAGGAAATGCTGGACGGCTTCCGCGCAACAGCTCCGTCCTTCAGACCCCTCATATTGACCTCTACTTCAAGTGTAACGATACAAGAAAAGTATCGTTTTTACCCCCTTCTGCTCTCTTCAGATGTTCGCTTTCCAACACTTGAGCTCGCACTTGGTGCTTTAACCTGCACACTAAGGCTTCTGGACGGGCCGAGGATGCGTGGGACATTCAGACACACACTCAATCCTTTTACGGAACAAAGAAAGGGTGTAAAACCCTGTCAGAGAGCGTCCGTTGAAGTTAATTGCTGAGGTGGCGTATACAAAGTCGCTCCTGTTTCGGGCTGTGAGATGATCAGAGTGCTGGGGTTTTTGCGTCTCTGCTTCCTAAAATAATTTTTAAACCTGTCCACGGACATCAGGAAATGTTGGACAGGCTTCCGCGCAACAGCTCCGTCCTTTCAGACTCTCATTGGACCTACTTCGCGGGGAACGATACAAGTAGAAAAGTATCGTTTTTTACCCCCCCTTCTGCTCTTCGTGATGCTCGCTTTCCAACACTTATTTCGCACTTTGGTGCTTTAACCTGCACACTAAGGCTTCGGACGGGCCGAGGATGCGTGGGACATTCAGACACACACTCAATCCCTTTACGGAACAAAGAAAGGGTGTAAAACCCTGTCAGAGAGCGTCCGTTGAAGTACTGCTGAGGTGGCGTATATTAAAGTCGCTCCTGTTTCAAGGCTGTGTGAGATGATCAGGAGCTAGTTTTGCGTCTCTATTTCCCCAAAAATACAACCTGTCCACGGACATCAGAAATGTTGACGGGCTTCCGCGCAACAGCTCCGTCCTTCAGACCCCTATTGGACCCCTAATTTCAAGTGGGGAACGATACAAGTAGAAAAGCATCGTTTTACCCTTCTGCTCTTCAGATGTTCGCTTTCCAACACTTGAGCTCGCACTTTGGTGCTTTAACCTGCACACTGGGCCGGACGGGGTCGGCGGATGCGGGACATCCAGACACACACTCAATCCTTTACGGAACAAAGAAAGGGTAAACCCTGTCAGAGAGCGTCCAAGCTGGAAGTTAATTGCTGAGGTGGCGTATATTAAAGTCGCTCCTGTTTCCTCGGGCTGTGAGATGATCAGAGGCCAGTTTTGCGCCCTCTATTTCCCAAAATAATTTTAAACCCGTCCACGGACATCAGAAATGCTGGACGGGCTTCCGCGCAACAGCTCCGTCCTTCTGTGACCCTCATTGGACTTCATCTTCAGTGGGGAACGAGATACAAGTAGAAAAGTATCGTTTTTTACCCCCCTTCTGCTCTTCAGGATGTCGCTTTCCAACACTTCTGAGCCTCGTACTTGGTGCTTTAACCTGCACACTAAGGCTTCGGACGGGGTCGAGGATGTGCGTGGGACATTCAGACACACACTCAATCCCTTTACGGAACAAAGAAAGGGTTGTAAACCCCGTCAGAGAGCGTCCGTTGAAGCATAATTGCTGAGGTGGGCGTGCATATTAAAGTCGCTCCTGTTTCTGGCTGTGTGACACTGTGAGGCTAGCTTTGCGCCCTCTATTTCCCAAAATAATTTTTTTAAACCTGTCCACGTATCAGTGGAAATGTTGGACGGGCTTCCGCGCAGCAGCCTGTCCTTCAGACCCCTCTATATTGGACCCCTAATTTCCCTGCGGGGAACGATAATGCTTTACCCCCTTCTGCTGCTCTTCAGATGCTCCGCTTCCAACACTTGAGCTCGCACTTTGGTGCTTTAACCTGCACACTAAGGCTTCGACGCAGTCATGGGATGTGCGTGGGCTATTCAGACACACACTCAACTCCTTTTGGCGGAACAAAGAAAGGGGTGTAAACCCTGTCAGAGAGCGTCCGTTGAAGTTACATAATTTCGCTGAGGTGGCGTATATTAAAGTCGCTCCTGTTTCGGCTGTGTGAGATGATCAGAGGCTAGTTTTGCGTCTCTCTCTATTTCCCCAAAATAATTTTTTTAAACCTGTCCACGGACATCAGGAAATGTTGGACGGGCTTCCAGCAACAGCTCCAACTTCTGTGACCCCCCTATTGACCCCCCCACTTCGCGGGGAACGACAAGCAGAAAAGTACTGCTTTTACCCCCTTCTGCTCGTCAGATGTTCGCTTTCCAACACTTGAGCTCGCACTTTGGTGCTTTAACCTGCACAAAACGCTTCGGAGGGGTCGAGGAGTGCGTGGGAATTCAGACACACACTCAATCCCTTTACGGAACAAAGAAAGGGGTGAAAAACCCTGTCAGAGAGCGTCCGTTGAAGCTAATTGCTGAGGTGGCGTATAAAAGTCGCTCCTGTTTCGGGGCTGTGTGAGATGATCAGAGGCTAGTTTTGCGCCTCTATTTCCCAGAATAATGTCTTCAACCCCGACCACGGACATCAGGAAATGTTGACGGGCTTCCGCGCAACAGCCCGTCCTTCAGACCCCTCATTGACCCCATTCTCGCGGGGAACGACACAGAGAAAAGTATCTTTTTTACCCCCTTCTGCTCGTTCAGATGTTCGCTTTCCAACACTTGAGTTTCGCACTTTGGTGCTTTAACCGCACAAAACGCTTCGACGGGGTCGAGGATGCGTGGACATTCAGACACACACCTCAACCTCTTTACGGAAAAAAAGAAAGGGTGTAAACCCTGTCAGAGAGCGTCCGTTGAAGCACTGCTGAGGTGGCGTATATTAAAGTCGCTCCTGTTTCGGGCTGTGTGAGATGATCAGAGGCTAGTTTGCCGCCTCTACTTCCCAGAATAATGTCTTCAACCTGACCACTTTAGGACATCAGGAAATGTTGACGGGCTTCCGCGCGCAACAGCTCCGTCCTTCAGACCCCTCATTGGACCCCTAATTTCGCGGGGAACGACACAAGTAGAAAAGTATCGTTTTTACCCCCTTCTGCTCGTCAGATGTTCGCTTTCCAACACTTGAGCTCGCACTTTGGTGCTTTAACCTGCACAATAACGCTGACGGGGTCGAGGATGTGTGTAATATTCAGACACACACACTCAATCCCTTTGGCGGAACAAAGAAAGGGTGTAAAACCCTGTCAGAGAGCGTCCGTTGAAGTTAATTGCTGAGGTGGCGTATATTAAAGCTCGCTCCTGTTTCCTCTCGGGCTGTGTGAGATGATCAGAGGCTGGGGTTTCTTGCGCCTCTCTATTTCCCACACGTCTTCAACCTGACCACGGACATCGTGAAATGCTGGATCGGGCTTCCGCGCAACAGCCCGTCCTTCAGACCCCTCATTGGACCCCTAATTTCGCGTAAACGACACAAGAAAAAGTATCGTTTTTACCCCCTTCTGCTCGTCAGATGTTCGCTTCCAACACTTGAGCTCGCACTTTTGGTGCTTTAACCTGCACAATAACGCGCTTCGACGGGGTCGGTGATGTGCGTGGGACATTCAGACACACACTCAATCCCTTTACGGAACAAAGAAAGGGTGTAAACCCTGTCAGAGAGGTCTCGTTGAAGTTAATTGCTGAGGTGGCGTATATTAAAGTCGCTCCTGTTTTTCTGGCTAGGCATGATCAGAGTGCTAGTTTGCGCCTCTCTATTTCCAGAATACCGCCTCTTTTCAACCTGACCACGGACATCAGGAAATGTTGGACGGGCTTCCGCGCAACAGCCCGTCCTTCAGACCCCTCATTGGACCCTCACTTTCGCGGGGAACGACACAAGTAGAAAAGTATCGTTTTTACCCCCCTTCTGCTCGTCAGATGTTCGCTTTCAACACTTGGAGCCGCACTTTGGTGCTTTTAACCTGCACAATAACGCTTCGGACGGGGTCGAGGATGTGCGTGGGACATTCAGACACACACTCAATCCCTTTACGGAACAAAGAAAGGGTGTAAACCTGTCAGAGAGCGTCCGTTGAAGTTAATTGCTGAGGTGGCGTATATATTAAAAGTCGTTCCTGTTTCGGGCTGTGAGATGATCAGAGGCTAGTTTGCGCCTCTCTATTTCCCCAGAATAATGTCTTCAACCTGACCACGGCTATTCGCGTTGGACGGCTTCCGCGCAACAGCTCCGTCCTTCAGACTCTCATTGGACCCCTACTCCCTGCGCGGGGAACGACACAAGTAGAAAAGTATCGTTTACCTCTTCTGCTCGTCAGATGCTCCGCTTTCCAACACTTGAGCTCGCACTTTGGTGCTTTAACCTGCACACAACGCTTCGACGGGCCGAGGATGTGTGGACATTCAGACACACACCAATCCCTTTACGGAACAAAGAAAGGGTGTAAACCCTGTCAGAGAGCGTCCGTTGAAGCACTGCCGAGGTATGTATATTAAAGTCGCTCCTGTTTCGCCAGGAGATGATCAGAGGCTAGTTTTGCGCCTCTCTATTTCCCAGAATAATGTCTTCAACCTGACCACGGACATCAGGAAATGTTGGACGGGCTTCCGCGCAACAGCTCCGTCCTTCCGACCCCTCATTGGACCCCCTAATTTCGCGGGGAACGACACAAGTAGAAAGTATCAAGCCTTTTACCCCCTTCTGCTCGTCAGATGTTCGCTTTCCAACACTTGAGCTCGCACTTTGCGAAGCTTTAACCCGCACAATAACGCTTCGACGGGGTCGAGGATGTGCGTGGACATTCAGACACACACTCAATCCCTTTACGGAACAAAGAAAGGGTGTAAACCCTGTCAGAGAGCGTCCGTTGAAGTTAATTGCTGAGGTGGCGTATATTAAAGTCGCTCCTGTTTCGGGCTGTGTGAGATGATCAGAGGCTAGTTTTGCGCCTCTCTATTTCCCCAGAATACTGCCTTCAACCTGACCACGGACATCAGGGGAAATGTTGGACGGGCTTCCGCGCAACAGCTCCGTCCTTCAGACCCCTCATTGGACCCCCACTTCGCGGGGAACGACACACAAGTAGAAAAGTACGTTTACCCCCTTCTGCTCGTCAGATGCTCCGCTTTCCAACACTTGAGCTCGCACTTTGGTGCTTTAACCTGCACAATAACGCGCTTCGACGGGGTCGAGGATGTGCGTGGACATTCAGACACACACTAACCTTTACGGAACAAAGAAAGGGTGTAAACCCCGTCAGAGAGCGTCCGTTGAAGTTAATTGCCGAGGTGGCGTATACAAAGTCGCTCCCTCGTTTCGGGCTGTGTGAGATGATCAGAGGCTAGTTTTGCGCCTCTCTATTTCCCAGAATAATGTCTTCAACCTGACCACGGACATCAGGAAATGTTGGACGGGCTTCCGCGCAACAGCTCCGTCCTTCAGACCCCTCATATTGGCCCCTACTGCGGGGAACGACACAAGTAGAAAAGTATCGTTTTTTACCCCTTCTGCTCGTCAGATGTTCGCTTTCCAACACTTGAGCTCGCACTTTGCGCGCTTTTAACCTGCACAATAACGCTTCGACGAAGTCGAGGATGTGCGGGACATTCAGACACACTCAATCCTCCTTTACGGAACAAAGAAAGGTAAACCCTGTCAGAGAGCGTCCGCCGAAGCACTCGAGGTGGCGTATATTAAAAGTCGCTCCTGCTTCGGGCTGTGGTGAGATGATCAGAGTGCTGCTTTGCGCCTCTCTATTTCTCCCAGAATAATGCCTTCAACCTGACCACGGACATCAGGAAATGTTGACGGGCTTCCCGCGCAACAGCTCCGTCCTTCAGACCCCTCATTGGACCCCCACTCTGCGCGGGGAACGACACAAGTAGAAAAGTATCGTTTACCCCCCTTCTGCTCGTCAGATGCTTCCGCTTCAACACTTGAGCTCGCACTTTGGTGCTTTAACCTGCACACGCTTGACGGGGTCGAGGATGTGCGTGGACATTCAGACACACTCAACCTTTACGGAACAAAGAAAGGGTGTAAAACCCTGTCAGAGAGCGTCCGTTGAAGCACTGCTGAGGTGGCGTGCATATTAAAAGTCGCTCCTGTTTCGGGCTGTGTGAGATGATCAGGGCTAGTTTTTGCGCCTCTATTTCCCAGAATAATGTCTTCAACCTGACCACGGACATCAGGAAATGTTGGACGGGCTTCCGCGCAACAGCTCCGTCCTTCGTGACCCCCATTGGACCCCTAATTTCGCGGGGAACGACAGTAGAAAAGTATCGTTTTTACCCCCTTCTGCTCGTCAGATGTTCGCTTTCCAACACTTGAGCTCGCACTTTGGTGCTTTAACCTGCACACAATGCTTCGGACGGCCGATGTGCGTGGGACATTCAGACACACACTCAACCTTACGGAACAAAGAAAGGGTGTAAACCCTGGGTCAGAGAGCGTCCGTTGAAGCACTGCCGAGGTGGCGTATATTAAAAGTCGCTCCTGTTTCGGGCTGTGTGAGATGATCGAGGCTAGTTTTGCGCCTCTCTATTTCCAGAATAATGCGTCTTCAACCTGACCACGGACATCAGGAAATGTTGGACGGCTTCCGCGCAACAGAAGCCTGTCCTTCAGACCCCTCATTGGACCCCTAATTTCTGCGGGGAACGACACAAGTAGAAAAGTATCGCTTTACCCCCTTCTGCTCGTCAGATGTTCGCTTTCCAACACTTGAGCCGCACTTTGGTGCTTTAACCTGCACACAACGCGCCGGACGGGGTCGAGGATGTGCGTGGGACATTCAGACACACACTCAATCCCTTTACTGAACAAAGCAGTGGTGTAAACCCTGGTCAGAGAGCGTCCGTTGAAGCATAATTGCTGAGGTGGCGTATATTAAAGTCGCTCCTGTTTCGGCTGTGAGATGATCAGAGGCTGCTCTTGCGCCTCTCTATTTCCCAGAATAATGTCTTCAACCTGACCACGGACATCAGGAAATGTTGACGGGCTTCCGCGCAACAAAGCCTGTCCTCGTGACCCCTCATTGGACCCCCTAATTTCGCGTAACTGACACAAGTAGAAAAGTATCGTTTTTACCCCTTCTGCTCGTCAGATGTTCGCTTTCCAACACTTGAGCTCGCACTTTGGTGCTTTAACCTGCACACAACGCCGGACGGGTCGAGGATGTGCGTGGGGATTCTCAGACACACACTCAATCCCTTTTTATGGAACAAAGAAAGGGCAAACCCCTGTCAGAGCGTCCGTTGAAGTTAATTGCTGAGGTGGCGTATACAAAGTCGCTCCTGCTTCGGGCTGTGTGAGATGATCAGGAGAAGGTTTTGCGCCTCTCTATTTCCCAGAATAATGCCTTCAACCTGACCACACGGACATCAGGAAATGTTGGCGCTTCCGCGCACAGCCTGTCCTTCAGACCCCTCATATTGACCCCTACTCCTCGCGGGGAACGACACAAGTAGAAAAGTATCGCTTCTTACCCCCTTCTGCTCGTCAGATGCTCCGCTTTCCAACACTTGAGCTCGTACCCTTTGGTGCTTAACCTGCACAATAACGCTTCGGACGGGGTCGAGGATGGTGTGTGTGGACATTCAGACACACACACTCAATCCCTTTTTACGGAACAAAGAAAGGGTGTAAACCCTGTCAGAGAGTCCTGCCAGCTACCGCTGAGGTGGCGTATTAAAGTCGCTCCTGTTTCGGGCTGTGAGATGATCAGGAGGCTGTTTTGCGCCTCTCTATTTCCCAGAATAATGTCTTCAACCTGACCACGGACATCAGGAAATGTTGGACGGGCTTCCGCGCAACAGCCCGTCCTTCTAGACCCTCATTGGACCCCTAATTTCGCGGGGAACGACACAAGTAGAAAAGTATCGTTTTTACCCCCCTTCTGCTCGTCAGATGTTCGCTTTCCAACACTTGAGCTCGCACTTTGGTGCTTTAACCTGCACAATAACGCTTGGGACGGGTAATTAAGTGCGTGGACATTCAGACACACACTCAATCCCTTGACGGAACAAAGAAAGGGTGTAAACCCTGTCAGAGAGCGTCCGTTGAAGTTAATTGCTGAGGTGGCGTATATTAAAGTCGCTCCTGTTTCGGGCTGTGTGAGATGATCAGAGGCTAGTTTTGCGTCTCTCTATTTCCCAAAATAATGTCTTCAACCTGACCACGGACATCAGGAAATGTTGGACAGGCTTCCGCGCAACAGCTCCGTCCTTCAGACCCCTCATTGGACCCCCCAATTTCGCGGGGGAACGACAAGTAGAAAAGTATCGTTTTTAACCCCCCCCCCCTTCTAATCGTCAGATGTTCGCTTTCCAACACTTTAGCTCGCACTTTGGTGCTTTAACCTGCACAATAAGGCTTCGGACGGGGTCGAGGATGGGCGTGGACATTCAGACACACACTCAATCCCTTGACGGAACAAAGAAAGGGTGTAAACCCTGTCAGAGAGCGTCCGTTGAAGTTAATTGCTGAGGTGGCGTATATTAAAGTCGCTCCTGTTTCGGGCTGTGTGAGATGATCAGAGGCTAGTTTTGCGCCTCTTATTTCCCAGAATAATGCCCTTCAACCTGACCAGGGACATCAGAAATGGACGGCT
>BMAV01025640.1:51354-90396 GCA_019973955.1 Trichonephila inaurata madagascariensis | reverse complement strand
AAACAAATAATAGATGTTAAAACTTATTATAGCAACAAAATGTTAGATTATAAAATCCTTAATTATATTGACTTGATAATCTAGATGCTACAAATAATTAATATTTGATAAATGATGGTGAACGAACTGAAAATACTTTAAAAAAAGGGTTTCTGCTGGTTTCATTAGAGCAGTGATTCTTAACAGGTATTAAGGAATTAAAAATAATTCGAAACGGCAAAAATAAACGAATCATGAACAAATATACTTCAAAAAAAAATAAATTTTTGGGTCTACATGGTTAACATAAAACATTCAATATCAATAAATATACAATAGAGAAAAAAATTTTTTAAAAAAAACTAACAAAAAAATTTTCCCAAGGGTTGATACAAAAAATGTATGTCCAATTTCTCTTTGTTGATTTGTAAGGAAGAACTTTATATTAATTATATCAGCAAAATTAAAGTAGCCTTTTAAGTTTCTTGTACAAAGAAAATAAACATTTTTTAATTATAGAATAATCATATTCATCAAGAACCGTTTTTTAATAAATGTAATGTTCAACAAACCACAAATTGCATCGCATAAATTAATCAAAGTAATTACAAAAAAAATTAAAATCGCGCAACGTATTAGAATGTTTGATTTTAACAGCTTGTTCTTAAATAATTCAAACTATGAGGAGAGGGGGGAAAAAATTGGGGTTAAAAAAAAATTTATACATGTTTGGTTTATGTTAAAAAAAAATTACTTAATAAGTTTTAGAAAAGTTTAATTTTTATCGGTTGACAAGTGCACTGATATTAGCTTTATAGGTCTGTACAAGGATTTATTTGTTTGTCGCAATACTAAATAATGATTTTTATACAGTTGACTAATTACTGAAAGCACAATAGGACTGGAGAGTTTTTTCCCTTGTCTTCTAGGGGTTATTCTGGTAAAGGGGGCCTTTTTTGTAGGGGTTTTCATCTTTAAGGTCGATTATATTGATTTATTTCTTTTGGAAATGTTTTAATATCATATCCTTACATTATTTTTACATAAAAATTATCTTGTCTCAAAAACATAACCTATACCATTTAAACTCATATTAGATTAAATTCCACTGAGAAACTCATAGCGTTTTTAAAATATCAATAGAAAATCAGTGTAATTCAAAAAAAGTATGTTTTGCATTTTTTAGTCCGAAAATTTATTTGAAAAAAATTCCCCTTATAACAAAAAAAAATTAAATTTTGTAGAAATAAAATCCCATACCCAAAAACAAAAAATTTAGACCGGGGAAAAAAACATTTAACAGTCAAAAATCAAGTTAGGGGTTCCTTACAGAAAGGAATTGCAAATTTTAATAAATTCTCCAAAAAATGAAATTTTGAAAAACAGTGTGGGATAGACTTTTCTTTCAAAATGAGTTTAAACTATTTTTTTAAAGGGGAAATATAAAAATTTTTTTACAAGTTTAAAATTTTTATTATCCGAAATTATTTTTCAACTTAAAAAAATTTTTAAAAAAAAAATGTAAAGGGCCAAAAGGAAAAGAAATTAATATTTTTCCCAAAAAAAATCAAACAGGGATTTAAAAATTTTAAAATTTATATAAATTTTCAATGTTAAAATTTAATTTCTTTATACATACCTAAAAATTTTAAGAGGATATACTTATAAAAGTGGGTTTTTTGATTTTTATAGTCGGATAAAATTTTAAAAAAATAAAAACCCCTTAAAATTTAGTTTTGAAATCTTTTTTTAAGGATTATTAAAAAAAAATTTTTTTTTTTGATACAGCCAAGTTATGGGAAATCTTTTAAAAAAATCAAAAGTAAAGTGTTTTTTTTTATTCCATTTTTAAATTTCAAATTTTTTCCCTTAACCACACTCAAAAATTTGACTTTTTTTTAAAAGGGGGCATATTTTTAGGATGAATTTTTTTTTATTTCAAGATTTTTCCTTCAAAGTCTTAAAAATTTTGTTCTTGTTTTAAAAAGAAGTTAAATATCCGATGTTAACAATTTTTAAAAAGAAAAAATGGATTTCGTGAATTTAGTGTCTTAAAAAGAAAAGTTTTAAATTTTTTAAAACTTTGAAAAAATTATTTTAAATAAAATATTTTGGCAAAAAATCAACTTAGAATAATCTTTATTCCAAATGTTCCCCTTTGGAAAAAGCTTCTATTATAAAATATTTTGCCTGTATATAGCCAGACATTTCTACAGAGTTCTACAAATTTTTGAAAATTCACATTATTTTCAGAGTTAAAACCATTTGAAACAATTATTGGGGTTTTTTTTAAAATTGCCCCCTTGTTGTCAAAATATGGATCCCATTTTTAAGTTATGATTTCAAAATTTAGGGGGTCTGTACAGAGGTTGAGTTTATATACACGAAAATACTATTATAATAAAAGCTTTTTTTACTAAAGGAGAACATTTTGAAAAATATTTTTCCCTGATTTTTCCAAAAATTGTTTTTAAAAACAAAACCGGGGTTTTTTACATGTATTCTAATCAAAGGGGAACAAATACTGCTTATCCATTTATGCGCTTTTAAAATCAAGGTTCCGAACGTAGTCGGATACCTTAAACTAAAAGACAAAAAACTCCTTTTGTGTATATAAAAAAAAGTAATAAAATGGAAACTACTTCTAACAGTCATTTTTGTTTTATTTCAGTGCGATGGCAACTACGGTACCACAACAGACAAACATTACAGCACCTTTGATTTTCTGGGGAACCACCAGCCATCTCAAAGTTCGCCGGGTTGACGTCCAGATTTCCTTCGATAGACAGAGTTGTCTCAGGTTTGGGCCCCCCACCATGCGGAACCGAATCCCCCTTTCGCAACTTTTGAAAAGGAAAAATTTTGCGTAACGGGAAAATTAGCAAAAAAAAAACCACAATGTTGTAACATATGAATATTTATATCAATAAAAAATAAAAAAATAATGTTTTAGAGAATTTTGATTTTCAAAAAGGGTAAATGGGAAATTTTTTTGATATTTTGGGGCCATTAGATTAGAATAACCGGGGGTTTAAAGGGCATTTTGATAAAAATTATTTAAATAAATATTTGGGAAAAAATTAAAAGTAATCTTTTTTTTAAAAAGTTTTTTGAAAAAATTTTATTATAAATATTTGCATTATACTCGACCCTAAGAGGCCCCACTAATTTTTTAAAAAACATTATTTTTTTCCCCCCTTTGGGAAAAAATTATCGGCGTTTTTTCTTTAAAAATTTATCCCCCTGTTTTTGTAAAAAAATGAAAAAACCCAACAAGTTATATATTTCCAAAAATTTGTTTAGCCCAGAGAGGTCTGATTAAGGGCAAAAATTTTTTTTATATTTAAAACATTTTCCCAAAAAAAAAATTTTGAAAAAAAATTATTCTGTTTAATTTTTTCCAAAATATTTCATTTTAAAAAATTTTATTTTTTTCAAAATGTCCCTTAAAAAAATTTTATAATTTTTATAACAAAAGCGTTTTAAAATCATAAAAACCCTTTTCCCTTTTAAAAACGGCAGGGAGGATGCCTTAACCCACATTGTATTAAAATTACGGAAAGCATTTCTTATATATATGTTTAATGTTAAATTAAAGAAAAGTACTTTGAAATAAAAGAAATAAATAAACTGACGCACAAATAGTATAATTAATGTGAGAAAAATTAAACCTACTTATTATATAAAGTTTCATATGAAAATGTTTTGAAGATTTTAAGGATACGCGTATTATAACAGTAATAATTAAATTCTAATAAGACATTTGGGATTTCCGAATTCAGTATATTTCCAATATAAATAATTATCATACTGTAAGTGTGTGTGAATATTTTTAAAATATTATTGTGTGTGAACTTTTTAAAAATCTAGTTAGAACAATCGCGATTTTAGATAATTTAGATTTAAATAGAATTTTTTAAGTAAAAATTTACACATTAAAATGGTTGAAACCAGCATATTGAATTGAGAGATTTTAGTGCATAATTCTGTTAATTGCACCTATTTTTGTGTCATGATTGTTTCTTAATTCAATACAAACAGGTTTTATACTATTCACATTTTCCATGCATTTTCCTGTTGTTTTTTTTAAATAACAGATCGGATTCTATTAGATTTTCCATAATAAAATAAATGAATATCTCGTGAAAAGAGTACTATAATATTGAAATCAAAATTATGTAATAAAAATTTTAGTATGATTGAAAAGAAATTTTAATAATAATAATACATTTCTTGAATATGGTTTTAATTTATAGCATTTTCGTTATTAAGTTGCATTGACTGATTGATTATTAATGCCACGCTTTGAAACAAAACGAAGACTATTGGCGACTGACTCAGTAATTTTGAACCTGGTCAAGTAACATAAACAGTACATAAGCTAGTACCTCGCTTTCCAAACTTCTACACCCCGTCAATTTAAAGACTTTGAGCTTCAACAAACTTAATATGGCATTAAATCTATCACATGGCGGATCTTCAAAGGCATCAGAATAACAAACGCTACTCCCGAGATTTTGAGCATGCTAACTAGGTGGGAAAAACTATTTGTTATGTATCGTGCGATAATGCGAGAAAATTAAGAAGTTGAATCACATCTATAGACAGAAATTGCTTATGTATAACAAAAAGTATGAACCTTTCCCGTAGTATTTTTATTATTCATTTTAAAAGCTACTGTTAAACCTGCACATTAAAGAAAAAAAAAAGGTAAACGAAAACTTGTAAGTTGTGATACTACGCGTAAAAGTAAAATTATATTTAAAAAAACACTGAAAAACAAAGTGAGTTACTACGGAAAAAGAGAGAACATGTTAACATTAATAAAAGAACCGAAGCTTTGAGAGTTAAGACTTGACGATTAAAAAAAAGACAGCTTAAAAGAACATAAAATAGTAACTAAAACATTTGAAGAGGAAGTTTATAAGACTGATAATTGTGAAAAATGTGGGGATAATGCAATGAAAAACGTTAAAAAAGTCATAAATAGCTTACAGAAAACAAGTAATATATATAAAAAAATTTTAAATCAATTCCTAATCTGAATGCATGAATAGAAAGTATTTTATTAACGATTGAAATTTTGTATAAGATATATATATATATATATATATATATATATATATATATAGATAGATAGATAGATAGATAGATAGATATAGGAAGAGAGTGAATTAATAGTAGGAATTGAAGAAATAGCATGATTTGTTTGTAATGTTGTAACAAAGCAAACCCGGTTTGGCTAGTTTGGCTAGAAAACAGGTTTTCGACTCCAACTTTTGTCTTTGTTTCAACAGTTACATTGTTACAATGCTAGAGACGAATCTAAGTTGGCGTCAGAAACTGGCAATTAATTTAATTAAATTTAATTAATTAATTTATAATTGAAAAACTATATTAACATCAAGTGTCATTCACTACAAGTTTTAAAAAAAACTTTTGAACTTGATTGGATGAATAGAAAGTATTTTATTTACGATTGAAAATTTGTACAAGATAAATATTTAAATAAATATATAGAGAGAGAGTGATCTAATAGTAGGAATTGAAAAAAGTACACTTTATACATTATTCAGTTTCATCAACTTTAAGATATGCTTCTCAAAATGATATTTTACTAGGTATAAAGATCAAATTAAAACTACAAATTCTATTTTATTTTCATAAAATTAACCACACAAATAAACATTTTTGAGAGACAACAGCAAGATAAGGAAAATTGTTTAATATTAAAAAATAAAAAATTGATATAATTCACTGATTTGTTTTCCTATTCAAAAAAAATTTAGGATCTCAAAAACATATTCTGGCTACGTCTCCAATGACCAAACTATAATATATATAAGAGAGGTAGTATCATGAGAGCAGCGAATAATTATCTTATTTTTGGCGATACCGAAAATTAATGGTTACAAAATCCATTTATTTTTAATATAATAAAACGTTATATTATATTATTAATGAAAGATGTCTCAAAATAAATAAATGGAAGATAATTATTAAAAGGACAAAATAAAGATATGTTTCATCAATTTTGCCAGTCACTTTGATATCCTTTCAAATAAATTATCAACAATTTCATTGTCTCAACAAATAAATCATTCTCTATCTTCTAAAACATTTTTGACGCAGGAATAAACAAACATTTTTTAACTAATTTCTATCGTATACAAGAAGAAACAATGAAAAAGATAAATGTAAGCAAAACTGAAACAGCAATAGTTATATTTAACTAAAAAACTGTATAGTTTGCAAAATAAAAAACTAAAAATAACTCTAGGGAAGCTTTTTCGAGTACCTTAACAATCAAAAGAAAAATAAGTATATTTCTTCCTGTCAAAACTGTTTTTCCGTCATCCTTTGAGACTTGATATACGGAAAAAAAATATTTCTTTCTCTCCGTTTTTCTTTATGATAATCAGAATCTCTAGAGGTTTGAAATGGAACGCCAAATATAGTATTCCGAACAATACTCCGAAGAAAATGCCCTGTCAAAGAATATTATTAACTATCTTATACACGTTGTTTTACCCAGGCTGCGCACAATTCCTCAGGATATAAATTCTTATTGAACTCGACAAGTTTTTTCATAATTATTACAACTTTAAGAGAAAGGAAATAAGATTATTTTGTGTGGTACATAAAAATAAAAATTTACTCAACGGGGAACACTGTGATTTAATTAAAATTGGTTGGCTGTTTGAATTGTAATAAGTATTTTTAAACAATGTCTAAGGAATAAGAAGAGTTCGAAAATATTTTCGAAAGCATATTTTAATTAAAATGCTTCTCGTCATTATTGCTAATGAACCTTTTTTGTTTGATATTGCCTGCGATTTTATAGAATTGTTTTACCGCAATAATGATAAATTTTAATGTATTACAAAATTAGTTTTCCAGTGGGCTTCAGTTTTATCTTAGTGTAAAAATGGCAAGCTCTTTTTAAGCTGAAAGGGTCTGATTTGGTTAATAGTATATTAGTAAGGGCACTTTTATTTTCTGTAATCCAACAAAGTATCGCTCAATAACATTTAATTACGTGTACTTAAAAATGTACAATGCTTTAAAAGTCTGGCTATTGTCCATGTTAATTTCAAATTCATTAATTATTGCATTGATATAAATATTAAAAATTATGCAATTTGTTCAATAACTTTAAGACAAACTGGAATATAAAAGTATTAGCCGTACCTACCAGCTTCTCTGGACATTTCATGATGTATGACTATGTATTGTCTCTAAGTTTTTGATGTTTAATTTAAGTTATTGATTAAGCTTTCGATTGTGTTCAAAAACATTCATATAGTCTCACCCCTTGATTTAAGAAATGCTTTACTTCACTTTTTAAAAAAGAATATTTATCTATAAACTAAACTAAACTCAGTGGTGCAACAGCCCATTGGAGGGCAAAGGCCCACTGTGCCCATCTCGGTTTTTGTGACCCTGGGCATTGAGGTGCATGAGCAGATGCACCGGTCAGGTATTCAGTCTGACGCAAAAACCCCACTTCAAGTTCCCAAGCATTTATATGCCCACTGAAAGGATGAGTTAACCTTGCCTAGCCTGGGGTTTGAACCCCGGATCTGTGGCGTGAAAGCGTCATGCACTGCCATTCAGCCACAGGGTAATATTTATCTAAAACGCCCCTTTATCTTCACAATTATCTTGGGGAATTGATTTCCAAAAACTCGTTCTTTGCGGATCTGCACTCAACAAAAGAAACATGCTTGTCAAATTTCAGGTGTAAAGGTCTAATAGTTCAAAAACGAGATTTTTGTAAAATCTATAAATACCTCTTAACCACTCTTGGGAGTCAATTTCCGAAATACCGTACTTAGAGGATCTCTACTCAACAGAAGAAACATGCTTGCCAAATTTCAGGTCTATGGTTCTAATAGTTAAAAAAACTTGAATTTTTACCTATAATCTCCTCTTCCTGTTCTTTATGGATCTCTACTCGGTAGAACAAACATGCTTGTTGAATGTCCAATATGTAGGTTTAATAGTTCAAGAACAGGAATGTTTGTCTGTAATGTCCCTTCCTTGAAAGTTGATTTTCTGCAAACCCGTTCTTAGGGGATCTCTATTCAATAAAAGAATTCTTACTGCTAAATATCAATGTTTCAGACATCTCGTGATTAGTGAGTGAGTCATTTTTCTCTTTCACATATATAGATTTAAGAGAATCTTGAACGAAAACAGCATCAAAATTCTTCTAGGTTCCCAAGGTTTGTTTAAATTATATTGCTATGATTAATAATTAAATTTACTACAAAATCAAGAAAATGAATTAGATTATAATTATATAAATAAAAAAAAAATCTTTACAAAATTTCCTTAAGAAGGTCAAGATTAATGATCCAAATATATACTTAGGTTATTAATGATCATGTGCCTAGCTTCAGCTTAGAGCTTATCATTTTGTTATAATCCTATTAGTTACACTAAGAATTTAGCATAATAATATATTGTTTTTCTTTTATTTTAATCTCATCTAAAAATGAGGTAAATTAAATTAATATGGTATCACATATTTTAATTAAA
Organism: Trichonephila inaurata madagascariensis; assembly: GCA_019973955.1. Lineage (NCBI taxonomy): Eukaryota > Metazoa > Arthropoda > Arachnida > Araneae > Nephilidae > Trichonephila > Trichonephila inaurata. Next base: position 81,873 of record BMAV01025640.1, on the reverse strand, counting down.
TGTTAAAGTTAAATCTTACACATACAAAGAAACATTATCTTTGTTTAATTATGGCTTAATGTCAAGACAAAGATGGAAAATATTCATTACTTCCAGGTACTTAATCTCGATATAATTTAATACCTAAGGATCTTAATTTTCTTCCAATTGCATTTGATTTTTACAATATAACCTTACTATTTTCGATTAGAAATAGGAAAAAAATTTTTTTAAATAGTTCTCTTTTGTTATGTAAATAATTAAATGCTTATCATGTGGCTGACTTAATTTTTTAAATCAACTTCTTTTAAACTGAAACAAATTATAGAAAGCTATGCCGTTTTCTTTAAATAGTTGTCTGGATATATAGTAAGGTTTTCCTTTTTCTCTTATGTAACTTCATGTACTTGATACGTTAACGTAAAATGCTTAAATTAAACTAAAAAAAAAGCTCAATATTCGGGATAAGGAAAAAGGTTAGCTAAACTGACAGTGCCTAGCATTACTTAATTGTAAAAATAAAATTCTCGATAAGTATACAAGAACGAACTAACATAAAAATTTAATTTTGCAGCATTTGTCGAATATATAAACAAAGGTTCACAGAATAGTTAAAGCAAACATTTTAAAAGACACTCTCACACATCGTTAAATTAAATTCAATACATGCTTTTAGCTCAGAGCTCTTTTGGATCTGTATAGTTATGTTATTGTTATAACTACAGTTTATATAACAAATAATATTCTTGTAAGCGTATTGTTTGACATTAACGTTAAAATCTAACAAACACTAGCAATATTTAATTAGATAAAAGGTTTATTATTAAAAGGCAATTCTTATATTAGTTTTAAGGAGGCCTTTTAATAAGAAGCCTTTTTTAGCTTAAGTGAAAATTCTTAAATAATATTTTCGTAGCAAGAAAAATACATTTAAATTTCATGCAATAGAGAAAGAAGAAATACTTGTTTTTGTTACCGAAAGTTTATTTCTACCTTGAATATTTTCTACCGCCTATTTTTGTTCGACACAAGATTAGTAAGAGACAACCGACAAATTTTGAATTACAGTAACAAAGTCAATACCTAAGCTGCCACCACAATCTGCGATTCCCCTCCTATAAGCAAAAAATATTTGCTTCTGTTTTTCCGTTATGTAGTCTGTATTATAATAACAATGATATATTCAATTCCCCGTGATGACTACAATTGTTGTTAAGCATTTCATGAAATTTATCTCACTTCTAGGGGAAAAAATGAATTTGAATATCATCTCTATAAGAAAATAATATATTTGAGTTTTTTGTGGAAAATATAAATAATTTCTGGAAGTGAATAGCTATTTTATTATATTCATTAAAATATAATATAATGTAATATTCCATTTATGACTAATAAGCTGCAAATTAAATTTTAAAAGATGAAAGGATGTGAAAATGGTAAATAACAATGTTTTGTGAAATATTACAATGTTTGGCTCGCTATTTGGTTTCCAAAGGAATTTATTTTTAAAAGCAGCATTCTAATCAAGATTAATTATAAATATTCTAAAAATAAATACAATACTGAAATCAAAACTTACAAAATATAAAACATTAATTTTTTAAAATGCTAAATAACATTTCTATAACAGAGAAGGAACAAATTTTAAAACTTTTTAAATATTTATCCTACAACGACTGTTTTTAAAATAACAGTTAATCAAATACTTTATTTTCCAGTCATAATTTTTTCTAACAACTCATTAAATGAACTAATATCTGAGATGAAACCTAGTAAATAGTAGAATTCCTGAAATCAAAAATAAAATTTACTGAATAAAGTATCAAATAATTACCTAGAAACAGCTCTCAATTTTTGAATTTTATCTTTCAGGAACTTAAAATAATATATCATCCTTTTGCATTCAAGCCATGTAATCGTAGAATCGTATTACAAACTAATTAATATTTAAACAACAAATCTTATGTTTTGAAAAATATGTTTCATTTAATGCAATGTTTACCGCTTTTCAAGTCGGATGCTGGAACTTTCAATTCTCCCACTGCAATATTATTAAACGAGTATGTAGAAGTATAAGAATGAATAGCTTTTCCTTCTACATTGTTTTTTATTTAATATTCATCCATTTACATTATTAGAAAAAATACACATTATTTCTATGAGATTGATTCATTAAGTATAAGTATGAAGCATCAAAAACGGTAAATTATGTTCTATGGAGGATTTAAAATTGTTTTTGGATTACATTAAATGACAAGACCCTGGGAAAAGAAAGAAAAATGTGTCTCATTGTTAGTACTTGAGTAATTAAAGCATATTTACTTGTTTATCATATCATTCATACCCTTTAAATTTATGTCTAGTAATTCCTTCTTTCTACATGCATTTTATTGTTACAGACATGAAATTTTGTATGTTACAAAGTAGAAAAGTAAGACAAGAAATGCACATTTATAACGGAAAACGCTATTTGATTAACTAAAATGATATATAAGGAAACTTGATTTATCTATTAATCGAGGAATATATTCAATTATTTATTTCTTAGAGAATTTGATTTCACCAACGAGGACTTAAAGGGCTTCAGAAATTTGTGAATTAATGTATGAGCTTCTCTAGTAAACATATAGGCTTAAGCAAGCCTATAAAAGTATATAGTACTTAAATAAATTAAAAGGTTAAAATATGATCAAATTTGCTTTTATTAAAAGTTATTCAAGTGTTTCTATTCTCAGTATCAAATTTGCAATAAATATTTATAATAGGAGTTATTTAATTCTGCAGAACTCAAAGATATCTTATCTTTTTAAAAATCTCATATTTTTATATTAATTGGTTTTAAGCTACTAAGATAACATAAGAAATTAGTATTAAAATTTCAGATTGTGTAGTTAAATATCTCTATTATAATACCCATACAACATATAATTTAAAAATTCTATCCTATATTGACTTTGAAATTTACTTTTACCAAATTATGCTCTGCGCAATGACGTCAAAAAAGAAGGATAAGATGAGAAATAAAGTACTATTACAATCTGGTAACTATCCTATGTAAAGCAGTAATCTCCAACCTTTTTATCACCACGGACTGGTCAACTTTTGATAGTTTTCCACAGTTCGCGGAAGGGGGACTTTTTGATTACTTATATTTTAGATTGTTTGATTTAAACATTGTAATTTAATTGTATTAAAAAATGCCTTTAGAATAAAATACAGTTACACCAAAAACTGAACATAAAGAGATTTAACATGGAACATAACGTGATTTCCATAAAAAGTCGTGCTAAACCGAGAGAAATACACCACTCTAAATAAAATGGAGATAATTTAATTTTCCTTGTGCAGTCCGGTGCTATTTGATCCTCGAACCAGTACCGGTTCTTGGTTCAGGGGTTGAGGACCAGTGTTATAGAGAGCTCAGGGTACCAATTCGGAGAATATCAAATCAAAGAATGTATAGCTTAGTTTTTGAAGTTTAAATACTCTGAATTAAGTTTACTCTTAGTCTTTGGAAAGTGGTCCGTTATTCCACCTTATTTAAGCTCTCTGTAACGCAAGCAATATTATTATATCTTGATGCTCTAAAATTAATTTAACAAACGGAAATTACATTCATTGAAAATTTTCATTGAAACTCTTTCATCTGTTGCAAATAGAGTTAATATTTAAAATACTTTGTGATTTCATTTTGTTGATAACATCCAATTAAAGTATTCGATATGTTTCACTCTACTCAATAATAAGTTTAAATTTTTTATCTTATATTACAACAAATTCAATTACAGAAATTGTTTAATTGTTCTTAAATGTCTTAATTGAAGCAATATGAGGACCATCAAACTATGGGAGCAAACAACTAAGAAGTTGACTCCAAACATCACTGAACCACTGATATTACTAATACAATTTACACTATAAACAAATTCATATTTAAAACTAAACCTGTCAAATAACATTTCATTTGGCAATGTCTTTACCAGGTATATAAGTTAAAACTTTCAAATATTTAAACTTTACATGCTAAAACTTTCAACTCTCACCCAATAAATTCCCAAGATAAATACAGACGAGTGCAACTAAGTTATCAGTATCTAGACATTCTATTTCTTGCTTAATATTCATCATGTATTAAGATATATACTTATATATTTAACTTCTGAGAAGATCCGGGGAACTAATTTAAAATACTTTTGTGTAAATACCACGAATTAATTTTACACTATCATCAAAACAAACTTCATTCTCTGTTTTGCATTCTAGCGTTGGGATCAATTTCATTTAAGCCATAAGTAAATGAATATTTAAGCTCACACTTATTAAAACTGAAACCAAATAGGATTTATTTTGATAAAATACCCAGTGCATGTATAAATATAGATGATAAAACTTTCAAACTGTCACGATAAAACTCTATGATAAATTTGCAGAAGTGCAGAATTAAATTGTCTTTTTCTGGTGGCCCATTTATCTTTTAACTCAATATTCTGCTATTAACATACGATGAAATATGTACGATTTTTCTCTTTAATGTTTCAGTAGATTCCGCTCAAGAACTTCTTTCCCTAATTGCTATGTCCGCGCACTTCTCTTTTAAAATCAGAGATAAATCCTCTTCCGTATTTTCAAAAACCGGAGTCGTACTCTTCGGGATTTACGTATCTCTTTTCTCTTAGCTCTTGCTTTTTGGTGCGAAAACAACCAACCGTGCCAAGAATTGCTGACCGAGACACGTAGGGACCTCATAGCTATATGTGTATTCTTCGCTCAGAGCTGTCTTTCCAGTTAGTTTATTGAGCGAACGTGATGGAAAGAGAGGAATGGTTCGTTGAAGGGGAGGTCTTGAAACGCAGTCACGTTCAAGTTCCCAAGAATTGTTCTTTGGTCTTCTTACAGCTAGCTGACAGCTCATACATGAAAATGCTTTTTCGTACCCTCCAAGTACAAAACGTATAATTTATAGAAGATTCCCCAACTAAACTGATTCTACTTTTTCTCAATAAATTGATCTCGTAAGCTGTACACCCACAAAAAAAAACTTTATATATATTTAGTCATAAATTACTTTATTGAATCTAGACCATTCTTAGAAATTCCTATATATGTGAGATAAAAGATGGGTTTAATTTTTTATGAGCAAAGAGATAATTGAATAGCGAGTAGTTAAATCAAGTTACCTTGTTTTTATAGGTACTTCTCAAAGCTATTATGTAAGGTTAGTTGCATTCTTCCCAGAGAATATTTTTTCCCGTTCTATTACAAAGCAAAAAGGACTAGGACTTTTTTCTGGAAGGTTCAGAAATGTCGAGGAGCAAAAAATTCGAGTTATTGAAGGGGAAGTTATTATTTTTGTACCTCTCCTCCTCCCCTCAAAAAAATAAACTTAGTAACTTGCACTGGGGACCAGTTCGAAAATTCGAGTTCTGTGTCAGCTTTTGTTCTGAATTCAGAGTAAATATTGAGATACATTTAAGCTCCTTGATTTAATTTTCTGACAATCCGTTTTCCTAAAAAATGTGAATGCTTTTTACAATCCTTATTATTGTGTCTAGTTTTAATTTTTGTAAACTGTCATTTTTTGACGTTTCTATAAATTTAAGTATCGTTATATTTAGCATATAACTATATATATATATATATATATATATATATATATATATATATATATATAAAATTGAATACTATACATATACAACATATTTTTAATTATAATAATTTCATCAAGTAGAATAATCCATGGAAAGAAAAATAGGGGATTTATTAATTATCAAAGTACTTACATTTATACATCAAAAATATATTAAGAACTTTAACTAATAAAGAATAACTATATTTTTTTATTACTCAGAAACTCTCTAAGAAGTGAAAAATCTATTTTACATTGCATATAAGCATCTGTTTCAAGATGGAGAAATAAAGCAGCAAAAATTTTATTTTTCTTCTACAGAAAGAAATTAATTTTTGACTCTATTCGAGATTTTTTACTGTTGATAACACAGTTTTGTTAAAAGAAAGAAAGAAAAAGAGTCCCTAGAGCAAAATAAATTAAAGTTTGTGTAAAAACTTATTTATTATTTAGGGAATCCAAGCTGACCCAGTAGGCTGTTTTCTTAGACAGTCTATCACCTCGACCCGCTGAAAAGAATTTTATGTACAAACATATATGTTGATAGTGCTACATTGCCGCATACTGTTCAGCATTAAGTTAGTTTTACAGCAATTTTTGTATAGTCTTAAATACACTGAATTACAATAAATCTAAATTAAAGTAAAGCAATAATCAAGGAAACAGTTAGACTAAGCAATACATCAGCAAACTTTTAGACATATGGTTAAAATTAAAAGGTTGAACAAAGTTTAAAAGCATCATTTTATTGGCCTATACTGAGCTGAAATAAAATTTATAGAAAAAATACAGATGGATTGCGTAAAAAACTTTTGAGCTAAATTTATTCTATTAAACATCTAAATCATTGTAAGCGAAGAGTATCGAAAAGCAAACTATTTCTTCGCTGTAAAACATCAACACAGACGATATCTCAGAGACACATTTCTAAGAAAAAATTGTTCATATATTCTTTTATGAACGCAACACTATAGTCCATGTAGAAAATATGAAAACATATAGAATTTTTTTAAAATATAAGAAAAATTGCAGCTATTAAAATTAATAAACTGCAACACAATTTGGGTAATTATCCAAGCAATTTAAACTGGGGCCAGTATTTATAATTAAGTAAAGTAAGTAATAATTATTAAGGTATAAATTTAATCAAATTAACATTAAACTATTACAAGCATACATTATATTTACTTAATAGCTTAGGTTATCATGTTCTAATATGGGGTATTCATGTTCTAAATAATATCTTATGGTTTTTATAGTACTATTAATTTTTTCATTGTCTTTATTCATCAAATAATAATTAAGCTTGTAAAAAGTTAAGTGCTATATTTCCATTTATTGATATATGTATATTACTATTCCACAATAAAACTTTAATAATATTAAAATTAAAAACAACCCTTTTACCAAAAATATTACCATTTAATTTATGATCCATAATTTGTGATGTTGTAATTAGTCTGGTGTTCTGTTATAATTGGTTATTGTTAAAGCATACAAGTTAGTAGGATAAAAAGTAATATTAGATGTAAACTCACTATTTTTACCCAAACATAATTAATTCATCAATATATTTTTACAGATAAAAAATTTTTTTCAATACATTGTTTTTCATAAAAATGTAATAGTTAATTTATTGTGTGTGCTCGCAGAATTAACTACTCTGCTGGTTTGCAGTAAATCTTTAATTAGTTTATGTAATACCATTAAAATTATTATAATTTTCTTTAAAAATTAACATAATGAGGATACTATAATTTTAAACATTATAACACTAATTAGAGACAATGATGATAATTTTTAAAGAAGAACTATCATTATATTATTAATTTATATATTGCATTACAATTTTTAATCTATATATATTACCAAATCGTAAATACGTATAGATTAAATTTCATAATCAGCTAAATTATTTAAGAGATATTTATTGTCTTTAATTATAGTGATAACCTTACGATAATTTGTAACATTTTGTAAAGAGAATCATTTAATAATTTACCATAAGTAATATAAGCTTTAAAATCACTAGGAAATTTAATTGGTTTTATTTGACATTTTGGATTTAAAAATATATGAGGAAATTTGACTTCTGGTAGATGTATACCTAACTTTTTATAGAAAGTCAAAATTCCATTATTAATTTTTCTAACGCATAGCAAAGATTTAGAAAAGGAATTATTTTTTCTCAAATGCTTATTCAAAATAATACTATAATATTATTTACAGAGAATTATATAATCGTCAGGTACCTTATCTATCAAATAATGTGAAATGTCTTTCTATAAATCTTTTTAATCATACTTCCATATACTTTATAAATAACACAATGTTTAGATTTAAATTTTACTTCCTTCAGATCTTTGAATTCTTTTATTTAAAGATTTATATATTTTTCTAAGATTTCCAGAGGTAAGTCATGTCACACACTACATTTTGTAATATACTTATCTAAACATCTGTTAGTATTTTTTGCTTTATAATGCTATCACTATTACAAATCATTAATCTGTGTGTGAAACTCGTACCTCTTTACACATCTTTCTTAAAACATTTTTATATAAAATCTTTTGTAATTATGCAAATTGGTGATTAAAATTATTAAACTATCTTAAACGTTTACATTCGTGCTCATTCTTAAAAGCTAAACTTACTGTAATTAAAAATTAATTGATATGTTTGAAAACTTTTTTAATAATATTGTTTTAAATAGAAAAAAAGTACAAATGTTAAGTAAAAATCTTCTCACTTAACATATAATTTTTATACTCTACTTTTGTGAAAGACTAAAATTATTTTAATACTAAAGATTAAAATAAAGATAATTGAAATTTTGGAGACGAAAAGATGGATATTGCAGGAGCATAAACATTGCAGACTGAGAATTGCTTATAACCAATTTTATGGCAAACCAGCCACTGTCTTTCTGTTTATAATATTGAACGTTAAATCCTATGGAATATAATGGATGAAAGTTCTAAATCTGTGTTACTAACAAATAGATTATATACCTAAATATGCATTCTCAAAAATGCTTAGATCACGCTCGAATAAAAATATAATAAGCCAGTTATTGCCATATTCATTGATCTAAATACAAACTCAAAGCTTAAAAAAATACCACAATTAGAAGCATTATCATTAATTGTAAAGATTATTTTTATCAAATGATTGTAAATAAAAATTATCAAGTAGTATCTAAAATTATAGAAAGAATAGTAAGAATATTTTATTTTTAATTTTCGATGTAATAATAACAGTGTCAAAAGGATGTTTTTGATATGTATCATTATTTATAAACTACGTTATTGTCATCTATATTTTAAGAAGGGAAGTATTTAAATGCAGAAATAGTTATTCTCGTAGCTATGTGAATATGTATATTACATTTTGTAATAAAAGTATTCTTTCAATTTAAAAATAAGAATCTACTCGATTTAGGATTGATACAGAATAATATTTTGTACAGAATATGAGCACAGATAATTTGTCACTATAAATTAAATTAGTTAGGAATTTTTGTGCTTAACAATGTTGAATAAAATTGATATAATTTGTAATTTTTTCTAAATTATTTGAAACTAGGAATCTTACATTGTATGTAATTTGTAATAATGTTTCTGAAAATTGATGGATTCTTAGTAGTTTTCCAAAAAGGTGCTTCAGTAATACTGAAGCTAAAATTGTCTATCTTGTCATAAATCTTAGTTCTTATTAAAGTATTTTAATTGTATTCGAATGTTTAGAAATTAGCTCTATTAGCTTATATATAAGTATATTTATAAAATTTCAAGAGGAGCATGGGGGGGACGTATCGAGAAAAAGTTTTTTGTTCATTTATGAAGAAAACTTTCAACTACTTATCTGTAATTCAAACCAATGCCAACTGTCTTTTATTTGGGTTAGCTTAGCTTCTTTTAAGCTTAGTTTTCGAATAGAGAGTAATGCATGAGAAAGTTCGTCATATGATCATGAAGAGAAATTAAATGGAATAAGAATTTGAAAGCTGCATTGATCATTTCTAAAAAAGTACTAGTTTGTTGAATTTTATATGCCAGTATATATATAGAAGCAAAATGAAGATTAAATAGAAAGTAGAATTGTGAATGTCTAAGTTTAATTATCCTTACATATATTTGAAACAAATTATAATTGAAGAAAGCACATTTACAATTAAAATATTTTACAATTAATAGTGTTCTTAATTTAAATTATAATACTTTAATTAAATATATAATACGAACCACACAGAGAAAAAGAAGGGAAGTAAAATAATGAAATCTATATTGGTTTTAGAGTTAAAAATAATAAGTAACCAGTTTAGTATATACAATTGAGTTATTAATGATGCGTTTAACCCAAAACATAAAGCAGGCTCTGTTGTCTTACCCAAACAGTAATCTTTTGTAAATATGCAATCTCTCAAAAATACAGTCGCCATCATTTCCGAGAAAAACAGAGATTATTAATACTTAGTTTCAGTTTGAATCTATATACGTATGAAACACACGATCGGGACCCGTGTTTAATTAAATATTATGCAAAGAATTTTATTAACATTTGGACTGGTATTGGATAAAAAGATTTTATCAAATCGATCTTAGAATTAGATCAGTAACCATCCAAGCCTTTAATATGTTTCTAAGATCCTACAGATGCAAGAATGCTAGACGGGAACATTTATCTTCCCTCCATTAGAAGTTGTTAATTTTACATAGCAATCAATTATGTCTCGGACTGAGCTGCTATTATGTGCTTTAATTCAATATAAATTGAAAAATTTACGATTAAGAGATAAATTAGCTTAATGTTAGAAATACTTAAACAGAGAAGAATAAAACTTAAGCTATATTGAAATAAATATGGAATTTTGTCAATGTGCACCAATGCTACTCAAACGTTTAATATTTGTGACCTAATTTTCGGTCATAATTTTCATCTCCCCCATACAATAACAAATGCCATAATAATGTACTTTGATACTAAATTTACAATACGACCTTAATTATAAACTGAACCAAATTTTCAAGATAAGTATTAAATTTTACAGCTGTCCGTAGAAGAAATCTTCATAGACTTCACGTCAAGTGGTGAAATCAAAAGGCAATTTAGCAATAAATCACTCTTTTTGTTTTGGATGGGGGCGGATGATGAATTTTCTGCACTGAAAACAAAAGCATTTCGTAAACTATTACCTTTTACAGCATCCTGTCTGTGATATTTGATTTTCTGTGGTGGCTGCTTTGAAGACAAAATATAGATCTCACCTAAATATAGAAAAAGAACTTTTTGTCAATTTCTAAAAATCAATCTTCCTTTGAAAAACTTTGCTCTGCAAGACCAGCCCAAGGGAGTCACTAGTAATTATTTACATATGCAATGAGCAGAACTGATACATGTCTATTCAGATCAGATACAAGTGAAAATGTCCATTTTATTTTTTTATTATATCAGAATGTATTTTGTTTTGCTTCTTTTCAATAAATTAATAATTTTTTTAAATCGTCTTTTATTTTCAACATGTTTACCCCCGTACACGTAAGATTATCACATCTCCCTAGAGGAACTCGCCTCATTGTATGAGAATCGTTGATGTACACTATATACCAAACGAAGAAATTAATTAGAATTTTAGCTTGAAAAGTCTAAAGAGTCAACAAAACCTCAGTTACTGTAAGAAGAATCCAATAGTTAAATACATCCTTATTAAGAAAACGAATGTAGGGTTCCATATTTTTACAATTCTTTTTCAAGCTAATAAAGTAGCTACAAAAGCCAAATGGTCATGGTTGTGAAATCATGTAGCCTAACATGTCAAATATACTGAGTCATGAGTCTTCATGTAACTGTGGACCCACCAAAAATTGCTGCATGTTAAATCTGCGGAATCTCAAGGACCAGACATTGGAGTAATATAGAAGTTTAGAAAGAAGGTGTCAATTTAATGTCGTTTTCGCAACTTGATCGTGGTTCAAAATTACAAAGTCTGTTTCCAAAAGTTCTCGAGCAGCTTTGAAGGAAGTTTTAAAATAAACAATTAATCAAGGTAATATGAAACCGAAGCATAGATTAGCTTTGCATAACATTCAATATTAATGGATTGATACAGTTGATTTTCAAAAGCTCTTTTGAAGTATCACATAAAATATTAAAATCTTTTTTTTTTTCTTTTTATCTAATTATTTATAACATTTTTTTTTGCGCATTCATTTTCTTTAAGTAAAGAATCCATATATCTTAAATAGGTAGATCTGAAGCATTTGCAAGAGATTAGCAACTCCTCCGTTGTTCCCCTGGGAGTCGACTTGAGTGAATTCTACCTGAGCGTTGAGTGGGACATCATGGCTGCACCAGCGACTAGAAACGAAAAATACTACTCATGTTGCATGGAACCTTATCCAGACATCACTTTCAATATGACCTTGAGACGAAAACCCTTGTTCTACACGGTCAACCTCATAATACCTTGTGTTGGTATATCTGGTCTGTCAGTTGTCGTTTTCTACCTACCATCAGAAAGTGGAGAGAAAGTCAGCTTGTCTATTTCAATTTTGTTGTCATTAACCTTTTTCTTCCTCGTCTTGGCGGAGATTGTGCCATCAACGTCACTGGCCATGCCCTTGCTTGGAAAATATCTTCTGTTCACAATGATTCTTGTCACATTGAGCGTTGTGTTCGCAGTGGCTGTTCTCAACGTGCATTTCCGATCGCCGTCTTTTCATAAAATGCCCAAGTAAGCTTGAATCATCAATATTTATTGATTGTATTTATGAAACTTTGTAGATACCATGAAAATTATTCCCTCTTTTATGATTTATTTTAAATTTGGGAGCCCTTGGATTTTCCAATATTTTTCAGTTTTAGTGAGATTTCTATTTAATTGCAATAAAATAAGCACGAAAAAAGAAGAAATTAGCACCTTTTTTTCGTTAAAATGCTTCTTTTTTTCTCAATTTTATAAACATTTTAATTTTTCTTAATTTACTATAAACCTCTAACCAAATAATAAAAGAGATCATCGACAGCATTAAAATAAAAAGTTGTTGGGTAGAAATTTCCGGAAAGAATTTGTTACATTTAAACAAATGTTATTACCTGAATTCCAGAAGAATAATTAAAAAAGACAAAACTATTATTACATTAACGAACTATAGAGAACGAATAGTCTGAAGTTTTAAATATGTGTGTAAACAAATAAAGAAAAATAAATGTATTTCCAATAGAATTGGTTTAAAAAAATATGTTCACACATTAAATACACAAATTTAAAAATCTTCTGAGATTCTCTTTTCATCAAAACATTCTTTCTCATATAAATAATAACCAACAAGAAATCACCAGTCTGTCTCGAAATGCATCAAAATAACCATTATTTAAAGCATCCCTTACAGAAAATTGGAAACACTTGTTATCACCATAGCAACAGACAGATACAAACCATACATGGTTTATAGACAGTAATTTATGCATTCCGAAAGAAAGTAAAGGCTTTTTCATAATAGAAGATAAACATTTCAGTAGTTTCTTAGAAATTTTAATAAGATTGAATTTGATGAGATTTTTGTTTGTGTTTTTGAAACTGGAAAACTGATTTTATAAATAATTCATATTAAAAGAAAAGAGTTTTAATTGAATTTTATATTTAATCCTCTAGTTTAGTACCTTACACTATAATCTGTAAGGATTATTGTATCACAGTAATTGAATTATTTTAAGCACTTTTAAATTATAGGTAATGTGTTTCAATCATAAAATAATTAACTTTTCTATATAAAAGAGGGCATTTATAAAAAAAAATAATTTTTAAAATAGAAAGGAGCTTAAAATTGTTGAATGTTTTATTTACATCACACTAAAGGCATTGTTTTTAAAAGAGAGTGATTTTAAAATTTTAGATAAATAAAAGCATATCAGCATTTTTCCAACCCTTTTAATGAAAAGCTTTAGGTTAAGTACATTTAGTATTCTTATGTATTAATAATTATTATACCATATAAATATGTCTACTTTTAAAATTCAGAAATATTTTTTGAGCTTCTATATTCGCTTATATTTCAAAAATAATTCATAAAAAATATTTTAAAATTATTCATTATGCTTTATGCTACTTTAATAAGTATATATAGCCTCTGCTAGATATGTTATTTATAATATTCGAATATAACAAGTGTGTTCTGTTTTCAAGAAGTTATTCCCGAGTCTGAAAGTCCATCTACTTCATGTGATTTACGCATTCAAATAATTTGCAAAATATTTTTGAAAATTAAATTTGTTTACTATACAAGGTGTGACACAAAAAAAATGACTCTAAGTGTGTAACTTGAAAAAAGAGTGGAGTTGGCAACGTTTTAGTGACGTCATTCCACGCACTTCCTCTATCCGTGTGGCCAGTTTCGCGTTAATTGATCAAGCCAGTTGGGAGTACTGTGTCATTGAGTGAACACGCATTTTGCTGGAAAAATGCCGAATCAACATCACGTTTCTTGTGAAACTTAAGAAATTAGACACGAAAATATTTCAAATATTAACCAAGGCTTATGGTGATGAAACTTTGTCTCGTGTACATGTGTTTGAATGGTATAAGTGGTTTTCATGGGGAAGGATCAGTGTGGGAGATGATGAATGAACTGGACGCCCACGGTCAGTGATTACAGACAAAAACATTGCCAAAGTTTTTGATATGAGTGGGTTCCCACTCGCATCAGTTGTCAGACTGTTAATCAAAACTACTACATTGAAGTACTAAACATACTTCGCGCGAAAAATTAGGAATAAAAGTTCAGAATTGGGAAATGATGGATGACTGTTTCACCAAGACAATCCATCCACTCACTCGACATTATTTGTCATGCAGTTTCCAGCAAATAAGGGCATCCTCCTTATTTACCTTATTCTGCTTCATGCAACTTTTTTTCATTTCTTATAGTTAAATCTTTCTTAAAAGGAACCCATTTTTCCTCAGTTTTACGCGTTCAGGCAAAAACGGGAAATCCACTGAATGGTCTTCCAAAAAAATTGTTCCAGAACTGTTACCAGCAATGGCAGCACCAAATGCAGAAATGTGTGAATGCTGAAGGGAACTACTCTGAAGTTGATACTATCACGGTGAACTGATTCTGAAAATACAATGATTTATTAGACCAGACTCGGGTTTTTTGAGTCACCCCTCGGATACCAGAAAAATTCAAAAAGTAAAGGGACTTTTACAATTTCTCTTTCCAAGGTTTAGCAACAGTTTAGGCAACCAACAGCTTTCTTACAATGTGTCACTCGTCTTTCCTCGTAGTCGTTGGAGTGTAGTATACCGTTCAACATGACAGCTCCCTTGTAAATCTGCAAAAAAGGAGGACAGTGATTTTCTTTTTGTTTGTGGAAGGTGTAAAACCTGCTGAAATTATTTCGTCGCACGCAAGCGCAGTATGGTGACAGCTGCTTATTACGAAGCAAAACATACGAATGAATAGAGCGCTTCAAACAGGGAAGAATTTTTTATGTAACGACGAAAGATCGGGCAGTCCATCGACACCAACCCATGAGGGTCGTCGTCATTGAAGATATAGTGATGGAAGGGGTGGGGTTAGTATCCAACGCAGGTGTCACCCCTTTCAAAAACTAAAAGCGAATCACTGCCCTTCTTTCCTCCTTGGTGCAGGTAGACAATGGAGTTGCCATGTTGAACGGTCCTTTTTTTTTTTTTTTTTTTACTTTCCCTCGGACGTATTTTCAACATAGTGACTAATTAAAAGAAAGGAGGAATTATTTACATTATGTTCAGGTTAAATATCATATTAGGCAGTTTATCTGGCTAAACCCGATCCATAATTCTAATTTTTTGATAACGTCTAAGAAGAAAAACAATAGAAAAGTTGTTCTTCAATGAGTTTCTAGCAATATTAACACTAACATCCTAAAAGCATAATTTTGAGCAAATGCTCAGCAAATGAAAATGCAAATCAATTCAAACTTATTACAGATTACAATACTATGAATACTTTTATTGTTTTTTAATAATGTTTTATAATTAATGTTAATAGTACAAAAACATGGGCATAATATGTGTTTTTGTTTTGAAATTTTTGGAGTTGGGTTCGTCGCCTGTTTATCCACATTCTTCCAAAGCTTCTTCTCATGAGATCACCGCAATATACGGATCATCACACACATAGAAACAACAGTGATAGGAAAAAGGATACTTCTAAAATCAAAAGCAAGAAATCTCAGAAGCAAACAGGTAAACTTTGCAACAATTTTAAAAATATTATTTGCAATTTTTTTTACAAAAGTAGAGAAATTATTTAAGTAAAATTAAGATGGAAACACGAAACAATCTGTAATAATTCTATTACTTTATCTCTGCAAAATTAAGTTTAAAGTACAAAAATTCTAATTATTTTACAAAATCGAGCTCTTTTTATTAATAAATGTTACAAAGAACCTTTATACCAATAACATGTAAATTAGTATGTTGGTCTCTTTTGGTGTTGATGATTTTTTTAAAAAATATTCTTACTTTCACTCTTATATTATAAGTGTTTAATGCTATTATACTGCAAATAGATCTATTGCATTTTATCGAAATCCTTAAATCAGATTCTAAAATACACTAAAAAAATACTTTTTAAAAAATATTATAATAAAATATCATTAAATATTTTAGTATTTCTTGAGAAAATAAGAAAAAAATCTTTTTTTAAAAAAAAATTGCTTTCCGCTAAAACAGTTAAAAGTTATTATAATTTAAATTATTAAATAACTTCTGAAATGTAAGTAATACATATTTTTATCTTACAATTCACTTCCAATGCACTGAAACAGTTATATAAAACCTGAATTAATAAATTTTAGTATTAATTTGTAAATTTTCTGCATAATTTTCTAGCTTTAATTATTTATTGAAAATAGAAAATTAGGCTATTATATGAAAAATATCTACACTATTATAAAATTTATAACGTAACATAATAATTTTAAGTACTTTATCCACATACAGTCGATTGCATATGCATTTATCAACAGTATTTGCAAATAAAAGTGTTACATAAAGAAATCTTGAATGCAAAAATACACAATTATATGTTCTTCATCAACAGTAAATTTTCTTAAAAATTAGCTTTGCGTGATGGTATTTTTTAAAGCAAATGTTTCAAATTTGTTCGTTGTTTTAGTTTAATAAAAGCTAGAGAGACGCGTGACAGATAGATAGATGTATTGGAATATGTTAAAATATTCTTCGATCAAAATGTAAATAATAATACATTCCTGTAAAATGTAAATAATAATACATTCCGTTAAAATGTGTCAATTTCGTACATTCATGCATTATATAAGATATTGGGATTCAGTTAATCTCAAATTTACTATGAATGTATTTCCAGAAACTATAACTCGATATTTGCAATGAAAACCAGAAATATATTGAAATTACTGAAATTACTAACTCCGCATAAAGACTTAAATCATCATCAGTATGCTTTGAGATAAATGATGAGAACATTCTTTGTTAAATGAAGTCTTATAAGTACATTCGGAACCATGATTCTGAAAAAGCGTACAAACGAATGTCACTTAAATTAGAATACACGTTTAAAACTGTTTTAAGAATATTATTACAATAAAAAATTATTTAAATGCAATATTTTGGCAAAAATGGACTTAGAATTACCTATTTTCAAAACATTCTCTTTTTATGAAAAATGCTTCTATAATAATAATATTTTGCTTACATATAGTTAAGACATCTTTTGAGGGCCTGAACTACTACTTTTGAAAAATTCACATTATTTTCAGAGTTACTACCTACTGCAATAATTATCAGTATTTTTCTGTTAAAATTTCTCAACTCTGATGTATTAAAATATGGATAAATCCACTTCTAAATTATATATTTCAAAAATCCTAGTTCAGGCTCTGTGCAGAGTTCTGAGCTATATATAGACCAAATATTATTATTACAGAAGCATTTTCCATAAAAGGATAATATTTGGAAAATAAATAATTCTATATTCATTTATTACCAAAATATTGCATTTAAATCATTTTTAGCTGTAATAATATTCTTAAAAAAATTTCATACGTATATTTTAATCTAAATGACCCTAAATATTAAAAAAATATTATTTTGTACGCATTTGAAAAATCATGGATCCAAACGTAGTCGGATACCTTAATGATAATTTTCTATATTCTGTAATCTGTTTTAAAGGCAAATTCTTTATAATATTTACTGTTCAGATTTCTTCATAATATCTTAAAACCTCTTTGAATAAAATTCGAATATCTCTACTAATTTTCGGATATAATTAATAATTACCTCTCTAGTATTTTTATTACATTTTATAATTTACCCAGCTTGTGTGAATTTAGTTAAAAACTTTTATATTTACTATTAATAATATAACTGAAACGAATAACAGTACTTTGGCATTAGTAATTTGATCATAATTGGAATTGATAGAAATAAAAAATATATTTCTAAATTTAAATCAATTTTATATTAAATAAAGCAAAAAAAATAGCAGTATTTTTTATTTTGAAAAGTTATCATAGTTTATATATGAAAATCGGATAACAGTAATTGTGATGGGTGACTTTATTATTGTGTATCATATATCAGGATAAAAAAAATACAATAAAATGATTAAAAAATCATTATAAATTTGCAGTGTAGTATCGTAAGCCATATTTCTTTGTGTGGTTATCTGCCTAAGGAATATTGCTAAGTTTTAGTTTAACAATAAAAAAGCTTAACAAGTTTTCTTTTTCTACCTTTTTTTTTATAAAAAACACCTGAAATATACATTTTTATCTTAAATTAAAACTGATAATATTAATGATTAGTAATGATCCCTAAGACGCGTGTACATCCTTTATGTTATGTGCTACGTTATGTACATGTTAAATTATAATTTAATTAATTAATATTTTGCTAGTTAACTTATGCCTTCTTTTGACAACTTTACTAAACTTATCAAATATCCTACCTTGTTCATCGTATAACAGTATTATCAATTTTTATTGTTATGTAAGTATCCTTTTTTACAATGTACTTTCCCATAACTAAACTGAAAGTTAAAATCATGCTATATATATGGAGTCTTTTCATTTCACGTATAAAAAAACATAAATAAATAAAATTCATGTTTAATTTTTCAGATGTACCTATTGATGCGAAGGTGGCCCGTATGATCCGGGAATCTTCTTCATCTCTGTTAGATTTACGTTCTCCTAGATCCTCTCCTGATGACCCAGGGATCGTGATTCGGGAATTGGATTCCAGTCCCGGTGTTGTGGAAAGGAGACGATACCCTCGCCAGATACTAAAGTCCATCCACAACGCCATGTTCATTGCGCAACACATTGATAATGAAGACGATTTCGATACAGTGAGTGGGAAATCGTTCATTCTTTTTAAAATCGTTCATTAGTTTCAAAATATTTATACTCGTGGCTCTCAAACTATGGTAAGCGTGCTTTTGGAAAGTAATACTTGGACAATTCTGAATTGATTGGTTTATTGAATATTAACGTCGCACTATTCAGCTACATGAAGGTTTTTGGCGATGGACCACGTAATTTTGAACCATGGTCAAGTGACGTGGACGACACCTGAGCTGGCACCCACCTCTCCTAACTACCACACCAACGGGAGGACGTTTCAGTTCTCGACAGATTTAACGTGCATCGCTGCCCTACACGGTGGGTATTTAGTGGTACTGGACTCGAACTCGTGACAAGGCAAGCCACGATCCGATACCTATACCACTCGGCTACCGCGGCCTGGACAATTCTGAAAAGATGCATTTTAAGAGAGGAAAGATTTTGGTTCAAATAAAATTTACACTACACTAAACTAAAATGGATTGTAAGCTTTTATTTTCTAAGCTTCTTCAAAGGGCAATAAAAGAAATATATCTGTAATAATTTAGCATATAATTAGGAGGGCAAAGATTAATACAGAAGCAATAACAGAAGAAGATTAGTATTTAATTACAATCAGAGAATAAATACAGTCAATATTGTCAAAGAAATTTGCCCCAAAATAATGATTTTCTTCTTCATTAAAACAATTTATAGCTTTCAGTTTTCTAATATAAATAAAATCGTATGTACAAAAAAGCGCTTATGTTCAATGACGAAGTTTCAAAGAGAATAGCTGTTAATTATTTTAACAAACTCAATTTTTTCTAATGTTGAATATAACGTCATTAATTTTCTATCCTTAAAAATAAAAGGAGTTATTCCCTTTAGGAAGTTTGAAGGATAAAGGGAAAAAATTGAGCTAAATAATCTTTCTTTTAGCTATGATAGGAAGGCTCCTCCACTTCATAATTCAAATATTTTTATTACTAAAGTAGTTAAAATTTGAAATCAACTAACAGCTGAGTTTTATTTGAATTCTAAAGATTAATTGAAGTATCTAAAAAATTAAAAAAAATCAACTATCAATTGAAAATTGTCGATATGCGCTGGTAAAAGTCATTATATTTTGGGCAAATACTAGAACTTTTCACGTAATAAATAGAAAAAATAAATTCGCATTCAAAGACATGTTGAGAAGAGCCACATATTTAGGCAATTTTAAAGAAATAAAACCAGAGGAAATCTGTGAAAAAAGAAATTTAAATTGATAAAATGGAAAAAAATAATTCTTGAAAAATTTTCACGAATCGCACATTTAATCTACTTAGAATAAAGTGAAATACAATAGGAATCTTCTACAATGCCATCAAAGAGATCTACTTTCACTATATTATACTAACCTTAATTATTCCACTTCGTCCTAGAGATCAGTCACTGTCTCCACCAAATATTTATTATATCATTAAAAAGAGTATTCTAGGCTTTTCAAATATCTTTCGAAATCTAATTATAAATATTATTCATAGTTCACCAAAACTACATAAACCATATTCTTTTCTAAGTGTGAGAATATCTTTGAATTATATTCCATCACGTGTGATGATTTCTTATATTAAGATTATATTCAATATTTTTGCATGTATGAAACGTATTTTAACATGTATTTTTTTTATTGTTGTTTAAATTGATTTTAAAAAAATAGTGAAGAGAGAAAACTCCAGCTACAGTATTTGATGCTATGCCTCATACAAGATGCAATGTTCTTGGGAATTGATGACAGCAGCGAGTCTAGTGGTCATGGTCACTGACTTGTGGTCATTGTGTCATGAGTTCAAGCGTAGTGCCACTGAAGACCCCCCGCGTCAAATATGTCGAGGCTCAAAGTCTTCCCATTTCCGTTGTGTGAAAACTTAGAGAAGGTGTGCTAGCTCAGGTGTCATCTTCGTCACTTGACTATAGTGAAAGTTATAGTGCGAACATAATACACTGTTTAAAGAAATTAGGGGAACAATCAAAAAAGTGACGAAACCGTTCGACGATAACCATGCATGGGCATAAAATGGAGAGTATAAGTGTAACAAGCCTCAATACAGATAAAAAAAAAGAAGCAAAAAATAGTTGTATGAGAACTTTAATTCCTCGGAATGTATAAAGAACACGAAATGATGCTTCATGCCAACAATTTGGTTACATATAAATGATAAAAAAAAAACTTACTGTTTAAAATTGATACAGGATGTTTAATATGGTGTGTGGTCCCCCCCTCGAATTACTAAGACTACCGCACACTCTTTTAACATAAATGAGAGGAGGTTATCGATGAGACTTTGAGAAATACTGTTCCACTGTTCAAAGAGTAAAACCTATAAGTCGCGGACAATAAGCAAAGGCAATGATCTCGCTGAATGCGTCGTCTGAATGAGTTCCAAGTGTACTGGATAAGATTTAGGTAAGGAGAACATGCTAGCCACTCCATACGCCGTATTGTTTCAACTTCAAAAAAGTTCTCCAGAAGACGAGCTATATGTATTCTGGTACTACCCCATGTTAAAAGAAAGGGATCACCAATGGCTGCAGCATAAGGTATAATAGGAAGTCTTATGATCTCGTTTGCATACCTTTGATCCATTAAATTGCAACGCCACATGATACCTAGGTCAGTACGTCCGTCTATGTTGATACCAGCCCATACCATCAAACCACCTAGTTTGTAATGTGATCTTTTCTGAACGAGTATTGGTTTATTTCAAGTGCCCCTTTCTCCTCAAATCAAAACACGTTTGTGGTCACACTTTAAACTAAATCCGGACTCGTCCGTAAACAGCACTTGGTTCCAATCCCCTTGTATCCAGTTTCGGTGTTCAGCAACCCACTTTCGTCTGAACGCACGGTGCCTTGCTGTCAATCAACACACACCATTGGCATACAGACACCCGCATGTAGCCCATATCGAATTGTTTGGCAAGAGACCTTTCGTCCTGTTGCCGAAAGAAATTCTCTGAATACGCGTCGAATTGGCTTATCTGTATGAACTGTTACAGGATATATCGGTCATTATTTGCTGTTATATCCTTCGGACGACCTTTTCCTATCTGACGTCGAACATGCCCTGTTTCCTAGAATAGATTTCACAGTCTTGACACTTATTGCCACTCCAACAGCATCCGCTGCAGTGCTTTGTGATTGCTCGAATTCCACTCTCTCGATAATACACCAAGCCATGAATTCCGGTAAATTATGTTGTCCAGACATTTTTCTCAAAAGAACAGACGAAAGGTTGAATTTCACCACTGAGACAACAAAAAACAACAGCTTCTACGAAATCATGATTTCTACACTTATTTCCTTTTTCTTATTTTTGACACCATGTACGCTGATTTGCAAATGAAGTTTTCTTCTTCTGTTTTTTACTATCTTTTAGACTATGGATTTTTGGTGTTACGTTAGTTATCAGAAAAAATATTTGCATAATTTCGTCAGATCCATGTGCTCCTTCAATTTTTTTTAGCAGTGTACACTCTCACTCACTTGGGAATTGATAAAAAGATTTGATGATGAATCGAGATAGAGACAAATTATTTTCATTAATTACTGATTAATAAAACCTAGTCTATCACTATTCAAAAACATAAAGGAATCTATGTAAAGGTTTTTGTGTGTGATTTTTCATGAAATCAAGAAAAAAAAGGAACATCAAAAGAAATTTTTAAGGTAATTAAATATATATACATATGAGAACATATTTATGTAAAAAGTGTCTTTTAGTTCTAAGCGTAAATTTACACATGTTATTAAAAACATATGCTATTAAACTATTTCAGTCTCACAAGAATTATTTATGACTTTGCCATGGATAAAACATCAATTAAATGCATGCCATATATCACATTCCAAAACCAAAACATACCCTTATTTTCTACGTACGGGGTTGAATTTGGGAGTTTCAGTGAATTTAAGACCCTTAGAAATTAAATCATTTTCAAAATACATTCTTTATTTTAATTGCATAAACGCAGAAGATATTACTTAGCAAATTTTCTTTGAGAATTACGACAAGAAATTAAAGGGAACAGAGAAAACTTTTAGAATTATCGATATATTTTTCACAATCGATTTGTTAACCATAATTCCGTTGCTGTTAAACCATAATTTTGGAAGTGCACTATCACCTCAGTGAAGATAACAGTGGTATTTAATTATATGCATCTATATCCGTAACTTCATCTTCCTCAAAACCAATTCCCTTTCACCCAGCTTCAAATTGAGCTTTATGAAAGACCTTTAAAATTAATTGTTCCATTAATTATGGCTGTTACATACCTCGAGTAAATTATTTTCTCATATGAACAAGTTTAACGGCTGATTTACGAACAGGCGTCTTATTTGCCGTAAATTATCCTTTGGATGAGTGTTGGAATATTTTGTCTTTTTCGAAAAGATTTGAATTATAAATAATACAAGACAACCAGAATATAAGAGGATTTTGCACTCTTAATTAAATCTAGCTTTCATCTCTTGTGGTTTTAAAACTCAGAGATTAACAGCTCTTAAATTGTGTACCTTAAGCGTTTCTGTGTAATTAATTACGTTTCAGAAGACATTTGACTGAACATATTGGTTCTCAAACTCCACACGAAACTGGAATCGTTAGTAAAGGATTTAATATGTCAAATTAATTAAATTATACCTCTCTTTTACTTTAATTTATACTTATCAAAACTATAATTATATTGATTGTTATCAATAAAAAAATTATCACTTTTTATAATTTATTGGCAAATAGAGAAAAAGGAAGGAACATTGAAAACTATTTTTAAAATGTAATGGAGAAGCAATTTGGTTGATATTTATAAATACAAAAACGGTAAAAAAAATAGCAAAACAATGTGCAATTTAATTTTATTTGAATAAGAAAATGTTAATCATTTCATTAATGAAAATTATTTTAAAAATTTAATTAATAACTCAAAAGTTGATTTTTCTCAAAGTAGAATTTTCTTAGCGAAAGGTACTTATAACATTTTTAAAAAAAATACGTGCAAATCTCATTTTTAAATTCTTTCCCAAGTTAGCTGTTTTGTCATTTAAATATTTCTTACTTTATTTTCTTATTGGTGACGAATCAAAACTTCGCATAAGACCTCTAACTCAGAAGCAAGATTTTTTTACCAGGATGACACCTGACAATCTTCCTCGATTTCTTTCTATTTCCTCTTTTTTAATATTTAATATATCTCATTGCCTTTCAAAACAGCATTTAGAAAAATTGAATCTCGAACCCGTATCTATTTTTGTATTAACTTATTGCAATCTTTAGAACTAAGCTGTCTCCAACATAAGCCTTCTCATGTTCTTTTAAAATTTATCTTAATTATCCGTTTCTATTAATTAAAAATAATTACTCATTTATTTAAAATTAAATTCATTCGTTATTCTAAATCCTACTTCTAGGTATATTTTTATTTTATTGGTAATTTTGCATGTAATTCTCACTGTACTTTTAAAAGCGTTGTATTTTTTTGAAAAAAATTATTTCTTTCCTTTAAATTTTCCTTTAATAATTAATAGCTTATTCATTTATTTTATGTTTAGCTTTGATATTTGTTAAGACCTTATAAAAAAAATAAATTTTGTCTCTGAATGTAATTTCAAGAAAATAATCTCCAATATCCTTTCTTAAGAAAATACTTTTAAAAAAATAAGACATGTTTTTCTTAAAACAATACCCTAATTTAAAGAACACATTGTTCAAGTGAAAAAACACAATAAATAATTATAAACTAAAATTAACCTTCTTTTTTTTTATTTTGGAAATATTTTGTAAACATTGTTGAAAAAAATATCTACTAAAAATATTTAAAATTGCAGGTTTCGCCTGCTTTCCATAAATTATAATGTAAAGAAATTAGCTGCGCGAGTTTATCTCACCAGGCTGATAACAAGGAAGAGAAATTCCCTCTTTTTTTTTCCCCTTAAAAATGATCCTTTTGAGATTTAATAAAACTCCTTCATTAACAGTAGAAAAAAATTAAGATTTATAAACTACTTTCTTATCAGTTTAGGGGAAAGGAAGTTTCGGCTCGTAGATTAATGTTCAGTATTTCCGTGGACGTGATGTTGGTGACGTCATCTTAAAAAGCTATTAATCATCCTTTCTTATTATAACTTGCCTATGATCTTGAAACAGATTCTTTTCAGACTGAAAATTAATTACGTTAGAGGGTTTTTAATCCCTCAATTTTAAATATTTTTTTCTTCCTTTTTCTAGAGACAGAGTTGTGTTTGTGTGTGTTTTTAAATATTTTTTAATCTTCTCTCTCGAGGATCTTTATCTAACACAATTTTGATAAAATTGACAGTTTGACATTAAGCTTTGCTACCGTTGAGTTTAATCTGACTGTAATCTCTACGGACTATTTTATTAAAGAATATTGATTGGCTGAAATTTTGAATGAAAGTAAACGAAACAAGATTGATTGTAGGTTATCTGTAGATAGATACCTACAAACTACCAATAGATAAAATACAAATAATAAGATTTTGAAAGTTTGTTTCTTTACAGAGGAACTTAGCTTTTGCTGTGTAAAAGGAGTTTCAATTGATGGTATAATTAACAAAACTATAAAGGAATTTTTTAAAAACTATAAATATTTTTCAGTTCCCTACTATTAGTTCACTCTCTTCTTATATATATATATAGTAAAATAAAATGTGAAGAAGTACTAGAACCTACAGTGCTAAAGCAGGAAGAAATTGAAATTCACCAGACACAACAAATGTAGATGCAAAAAAGTCTTTGGACTAAACTGGAGACTTATTATGATTTTTAAAGCTGTCGCTGAATTAGGCCAGTGAATTAGGGTTAGAAATACTCTATGGATCCAACCTTCCCCGTACAGCAGAAAATTTCGACATAATAGGGGGAAAAACACCCGTCGAAAAGTTAAGCTTAATACAACACGTGGAAGAAAAACCTGATAATATATTAAAATGAAATTAAGAAAAGAGAACAATAATGAATCCCTCAAGGAGAGGAATAACGAAAAAAATTTATATAGAAAAAATTAGGATAAAAACATTATTATAACACTATATATCCATATGGTTTGAATACAAAGTGAATAGTATTCAAACCATATGGATATATAGTGTTATAATAATTAATAAAGTGGTTTTCCCACCACAATCTTTTTTGAACATGTGGTACTATTCTGAGAATAGAAATATCAATATTATCAAAGCCATGTAAATGAAAGCGCCTAAGTTCAATTTTATTAATATTGTTACTATGCTTGTAATTTTTGGTATTTTTGGTATGTAGATTAATACTAATATTGATATTATTACATGTTTTTGACCAATATATTTAAAATTACATAATTTACAATTCAACATATAAATGCAATTGAAGGTTTTACATAAGAAAAATTTGGACGTAATATCATATTGCTCTATATTTAACATTAGACATGTTTTACATCTTGTTCAAATTTTGAATCACGTTAATAAAATATTTTTTATTCATCCACTGAAGTTCAAACACATTGTTTAAACTTGTAGTGGATAACACTTGATGTTAATACAGTTTTTTTCAAATATTAATTCATTAATTAGATTTTATTTTTTAATTTAAATTTATTCTGCATTATTTCTGATGAAGTTAAATTTGGCACCTATAGATTTCCCCAGTAAGTTTTTCTAACGAATTTTTTCTTGGCTTCAAATATATTTTTTTAAACTTGTTGTGGATGACACTTGTTGTTCACACAGTTTTTCAAATATTAATTCATTAATTAAATTTAATTAACTAAAAAAAGTTTTTCTTTGTTGACCTAACTAAGAATTGACTTAAATTTTTTTTATCTAAATTATTTGAATATTTTTGCGAAAATATAAATGTTATCTTAAATCATTTCACTCGTGGAATAATACACTTTAGCTTATATATCAAGAGCAAAACCTTTTTCATCTTTTTTTATATATATATTAATTATCAAATTCTGTGACAACTCTTGCCACAAATTCTTAATAGTCCCTCCGAAAGGGAATTTTAAGGGTACCTTCCTTATCCGATGGGGAAATTCAAACAGTTAACGGAGAAGTAATTAATTATTTCGTTTGAGAATGTGGCAACAATAATCCTTGTCCCGATTTATTTTTATTCAATCAGTTGCTGTATGTAACGTTATAATCTGATTTTATATTTGTTGTTCTAGTAGTGGTTCTATATGTTACGTGGTTTGTTTTGTTAATAAATTGATGGAAGGAAAAGTTTCAATCACTGTTCTAAATTAAACAACACGGGTTTTGAAATAAGGAAATGTATTACAAATACAATTAGATTTGGGTTTGCAAGATAAAATACATTCTCGTCCCGATTTTTACATTTCGATCATTCAAATATTTAGTAAATCTTAGAATTTGGTAAATATTTAAAGTACTCTAAAAGGGTGTTTCCTTTTATTTATATATACCAACATCTAATTATATGAATAAGTTAAACTTATAATTTCTCCTTTTAACTTAAACTATACTCATTGAATTATGGGAAATTAAAGAACTATAAATACTAATTAGCCTTTTGAGAAATTTCCACAAGTATGCATTTGCAGAGCTTGCTGACAATCGTAGAATATTCTCTCATTCACAATAGAGGCGAAATTCCTAAATGATCATTCCATATCCAAAAAGGCTA
Organism: Trichonephila inaurata madagascariensis; assembly: GCA_019973955.1. Lineage (NCBI taxonomy): Eukaryota > Metazoa > Arthropoda > Arachnida > Araneae > Nephilidae > Trichonephila > Trichonephila inaurata. Next base: position 54,214 of record BMAV01025640.1, on the reverse strand, counting down.
TGAAAACTTCTTCAGAAGTAAGGCCACCCTTCGTTAGCGAAAAGGATACATGCACAATTTATCATTTTCCAATAAAATTACCATCTTGCGCTTATTAGTACTGCTTTGGCGTTCACACGAAAACCGAACACTTCAAAATCTCAAAACATTCGACAACACGTGCTTTGGGAACAGTTTAAAAGGGGACTCCCCTTAGTTTCTCGTCTCTTTTAATGATGACTCGTTACAGGGAAAGAAGTTTTATAACTCGTTTGCCCATCCTTCTACCACTGAGCCCTTAGGTCTAAAAGGGGAAAGGGATGCTTTTTAAAAAGCTTATTAGTGTGAGAGAGGCTCGATGGTTCGTTAGTAAGGTACAATATCCAAAAGCAACACTTTTAAGTTTGATCACCGTGCTAGGTACAATACTTTCGATGGGACCAAAAGACTAGTAGAAAAGTAGCTCTATTACATCTAGAGAAGCTTCTGAAAGTCGTAAACCAGTTATGAAAGCTTATACAGTTAACTGATTTTTCAATGGCATTTATGTCTTTAAATCCCACAATGAGGTTAATTGCTCTTTAAACTTACAAATATTCTTTGTTTGCTTTGTGATACATTATTGATAATTTTAAAGTTATGCATGCAGAATTTTATTGCGGAAGTCTCCCTACTGTAATCCTTCTTTACGTATTATACATTTGCCTTGCTGGAAAATTGTAATGTAGTGCGTTGTTTCACGTAAACAATTGCTGATTAATAATTTTTAAGAGCTAATTTGTTTAGTTAGGCTTGAACTCCATAATTCAAGCCTGACCTGTTTTGAAGTTTGTTATAATTATAAAAATGAAAAAGCACCGAAAATATTCATGCCCTAAGAATAAATATGACTGCTTTAATAAACCTGTAACAGAGTGAATTAAATATAACTACTCATTTTAGTCATGAACCCGAATTACTCGCTCCTCCACAAAATCCAATGAATTTGAAACTTTTCCTGATTAATCTTGACATGGATCAAAAGGTATCTAAAAATAATACAGAACCTTCTATTTTGAGAGCCCTCGCTCTCGAAATATTAAATATTCTATACCCTAAACCAGAGTGGCTTCGGATCTTTACCGATTGATCTCTCATGTCTGATGGCCCTAATGCAGTTGCCGGAGTTTTCTCCGAATTTTTTTCCTTCTACGTCCCTACGGGCCGAGGTACTGCGTTCGACGGTAAGATTGCGCTGCGATATACAGCTCTACACAACTCTGTCGTACAGCTCTACACAACTCTGTCACAACTGCAGTGACACTTAGAAAAATTTACAAGAGCTGTTACCCTCAGTGATTCCAGAGCTGCTGTGTTGGCTGCTGTTTCTGATAACAATCCCATAACACAGGACGTATTGGATTTCCGCCATGATCTTAAAAACCTATCATCACTAAGGAAAACTAAAGTCCTTCAATGGGTTTTTGCCCACTGTGGAATTCAGGTAGTGATAAAGCTGACTTCTTGGCTAAAAAGGGTGTTCTGGTCATGCAGAAAGTTTCTCGTCATTTGTCCTTTCATTCGATCAAAAATCTGATTAAAATATCAATCAAAGTTCGTGCTCAGGAAGACCTCTACAACCATGTCTCTCAAAAGTCTTGGTGGAATGCTATCCTGAATTTGAGCAATAACCCAAGGCATATAGCGGTCGTTGAATTCCGCCTAGCCACCACCTGGCATATATTGCTCACCTAAGATCCAGCCTATAAGCTCTCTAGGCTTCTTCTACTGTTACGATATGCACTCTGTGCAGCTCTGGACAGGCTATGGACTTCACGCATCTTGTACACTGTTCTGCTCTGCACAAGACGTTTCTCACCGAGCGTTACTGGGAGAGTTAGAGATATGCTAGATTAATAAACTCTGTTTCAGCTTTGCTGTAACTGTTTATATTCTGCCGTTAGAAATTTTTTTTAAAAAAAACTTTTTAATATACTGGGTTGAAACAAAATGCAATAATATGTATTTATCTTTGTTTTAATTTTTATGCTGAAAGGAGAATGTAAATACAAATAAATCTAATGCAAATAAATTCAAATTTTCAAATACAGAAGTAATTTTAATTTTTATTTGGTTGAATTGTTCATTTAAAAAAAATCACATACTAGGTTCGAAGCAAACTGATAACTTTGAGATCTGACTACCCAGCTCAATCTGAAACAACACTGTTGAATACTGTGCCATACCTAAATCCTAATAATGACTACCTCATACATATTAAGGCTTGTATCCGATTATAAACTATTCTGTTATGGCTTATATACAAAGCCTATCATTTTTTCAATGCAACTCTACTTGTTCAAATTTATGTTGTAAAGTCTCCTCCATCTTTTTTACCACTTTTAATATATTTTATGTATTCCGGAAGTCAAGTAAAATAAATATAGAATATTCGACGGTTGATGAAACAATTTTATCAAGTGTTTCTAATGGAATGACACAACATATTGCACTTCAGATATCATTACATGGTAAATCTTGACTTTTTGGAATGCAGATCTCATGAACTCGTGGTCCACCAAGGACCTGCAATATAGCACCACCTGCTACTTTTTTTCTGTGTTCTACTGAAGAGAAAAATGTACAAAACTAAGTCTTACAAAATCGAACATTTTGAAACTTTGTACCCCAAGAATCGTTGTGATTAACTTCGAAGAACAAATTCACTGTTACTGGAAGATGCACATATTCAAATGTATTCGTTTTAAGACGTGTGCTACTGGAAAATATGTATTCAAATGATAACCGTTGTAGGTCTACATTACAGACCTATTCTATTTTTTTCGTAGGAAAATGTGTTCAAAATTTCAAATAGTGTTATAAATGATAGTCCAATGTTTGT